>JAJOOO010013017.1:0-39473 GCA_029582685.1 Solanum piurae
CTTACCTTTACCTCATATTAGACATCATAATCGATGTTTGGCTTAGTTATTACTTCGCACCAATCGATACTAGCCTATTAGATAGTATCACACTAAATCTATGTTGATAGTTCTTTTCTTGTTGATTACCTCCTTGGTCCAGGAAGTAGCAACAAGGCGAGTTCTAACGTTGCGGACCGTTAAAAAGACTTTTAAACAAAAGAATTATCAATGCATGCAAACCACTATTCAAGAATTGTTTATTTACTATTCATACTTTGTTAATCGCTCATGGTTCCCACAACCCTAGTTGTGGAGTTTAGTTATCCATAATCATATGAACACAATTCATTGTTTTAAATGAAAGAATTATGAACTTACGTAGGAAGAATAAGAAACCCAGAAATTCAACTTGAAGTTCAACACAAAGAATCTTCAAAACGATCTTAAGAAATTAATAATTACTAATCTTGCACGTAAATCTCCCAAGTCAAAAACTAGAATCACAATAATAAAATCCAACCCCTAAAAACGAGGTTTACATCCCCTATTTATAGAAAACAAGTCCTACATAAAAAGGGAAACAAAATAAGGAAAGTTTGTTCAGGCACGCGTCTTCATTCCACGAGACTGACTCGCGGACCGTCAATGAATCTACGGTTCGTGATTCCCTTTCGTCAGCCAGGATTTAGAAAATATTTCAGCCTCCAAAAATCAGCTTCTCCGAAGCAAACGACGGAACTGTAGTACGGACCGTAGATCGATCTACGGTCCATCAATCCCTCTCTGTAGCTCCATACTTGGAATCTTGAAAAATCAGGTACTGAAACCCTCGCAGTATCAATCTACGGATCAACAGTATGGTCCGTAGATCAATATACGGACCGTCAATGGTCACCGTGATTCCACACTTGGTCAAATTTCCCTGATTTGTCATTCATGCCTTGCCTGATGATGTATGACCACCATCTACGGAGGGTCAATGGACCTACGGTCCGTAAATCACCTCCGTAGATGCCCTTTTCTGCATTTCTTTCAGCTGTCTCTTTACTTCCGCGCCTGAACCTCTGTCCTACAAAATATGATACAAACATATAAAAAACCAATACAAGAAGGCCCTAGACACACACAACTTGTAAGTGAAATGTATTAGAAATACCGTAAACTCATGGTATATCAATAAGTCTTTTCCGGTTTTAATTAGACTAAAGCCATGTTGTTTTGCCTAAGTCTAAGGCCCCTATAGAAGTCATTTTAACTCTAAAACTCTCCCATTCAAGTTATTATTTCCAAAACCCAAAAGAAATCCCCAAAGTTCTTCCTCTCAAATATTTCTCTCTCTAGAAACTTGATGAAGAAGAAGAAGGAGATTCAAGCTAGGGTTCAAGAGCAAGCTTTCATACTTCAATTTATTTGGGCCATGATAGAAAGGTATGGTATTTTTCATCCATAGAGTTCTCTCGAAATCTCCAATTTCAAAAAGGTAGAAGACCCTAATTATGAGGGTTTTCTTCAATTACCATGGGTTCCTTTCAAACTTGGTTTTAATGATTGAATTGAGTTATATAAAGCATGAATTGATGAATTCTTATGATTTTTATGAGGTTCCTCATGAACCCATGTAATTCCCATATTTATAAATTGTGATGATATGATGTGGGTCTTTGATGATGAAAGAAGAATTTTATGAACTTATGCATGAGTGATAAAATCACATGAGTTATAATGAAATACATGTTTAATGCTTGAATTCTAGATGTGATGATTGAAAGTAGGCTTTAAACCTTGAAAGGGAAAAGTATGAGATTATGTATGTCTTTATGAAATTTATGAAAATGCTTCAAGGATGCTTTGAAAGTAAAGTATCAATGATTATGATGATGATGTTGTGTTGTGAAAGGACATTCTCACTTAAACACATACTAGCATGATGTGAAAGGTTTTCTCACATAGTAAGGATTCTTAGGTTGAAAGGCTTTCTCACCTATCTAAACAGGCCAAGCCCATAGCTCAACCTCCACTTTAGTCTACATTGGAGCGGGGTTTCCTGATCGACATCTCAGAGGCCACTATTCATCGGTTCATATATGGCCAAGACCACACTCTTCCTATTAATATAGCAAAGTATGACTACAGGACGGGCATTGTCCAGAGCGGGTCTTTTTAGAGAGATGTTGATTAGAGAGAGACGATGCTTTGTTGAATGGCACATCATACTACTACGTATGGGGAACGTAATGAGTGGGTCTGAAATTCCCCTATGGGTATCAGGAAGGTGACTCTAAGCTTCGCTGCAAAGTTCTTCTGGCTATTGGTTTGAAATTGATTGTCCCCTACTCAGGCAGACAATGTTGTTACATGGGACCCGGCTGTGATGCTGGCAGCCATTATGGTGGGTTTGGATATTGATTTTTCCCACATTCTAAACGCAGAGATCCACGAGAGGGCCTTCAAGGCCACCACAACCCTGCCTTTCCGGTGTCTGATTTTTCATCTCTGCAGGGAGGCTTCAGTGCCTATTTGGCATTGTGACAGGTTGCTTGGGGTGACCAAGACATTGGACATCGGCCTCATTCGAGACGATGCAAACCTTGCTGCACCACAGAGGGAGCCACGGGTAGAGGTACCACCTTTCGGTGTTGATCTCACTGTGGATGTTGAGACGGTCCAGGCTGATGACTCTACTATTCCAGCCACTACTGATGCTCAGGCTCCATCTTCTACTGCCACTAGCCAGGCCCCTAGCTCATCCCGAGCCACCCCTTCTTCAGGGTCCACTACCGTTCTTCTGGCTCGAGTCTAGAAGCTGGAGACACAAATGGTCACTTTGCTGCAGCATATGAAACCATGGATGCAACGTTCTATTGAGGAGTCTGAGGCGCAGATGAAGCAGATGATGGTTTGGAAGATTCAGGTTGTTCATAAGAGTCGGGATGTTTTCGAGTTAAGAGTCTTGGAGAGGCCTGCCCCTACCATTGATTTAACCACTTTCCAGACGGAGTTGGCTAGCCTCCGTGTTGATGTTGCTTCCCTATTAGCCCCTGCTGAGGAGGTACCAGAGTCTACCCTTGTGGTACCGGAGGATGAGGTGGTGATGACTGCTCTATTCGGCGATACTATGCCACCACCAGACACTTCCCGTACTGCTGGGAAGCACCCCCGCTCTGACCACACTTTTGATAATAAGGAGGCTCGACGATTGAGGAAGAAGGAGAGCCAACAATTTTAGGTGGCCCAGAGGGCGTCTATACTTGATGAGGAGAGAAGACAGCAGCAGGCCCATGAGGTGGTTGTTGGCCCATCTAGAATTCCGAGCACTACTGATGGTGCTCCCATAGTTGGTGAGGGCGCTATTGATAGTGTTCCTATTGTTGATCTAACGAGTTTGGAGAAACTGGACCTACCCATTTTTTATGGGTCTTCAACATATTTGCGCCACAAGTTTGCTTCATCCTATGCTTTATTTCTTTTTTTGTACATTGAGGGCAATTACACCTTATTTTGTTGGGGGTGGGGTAAATAGATTGTGAGTGACAAGGTGAAGTCTGAGTAACCCAACTCATAATCCTCTCTCAGGGTTTTCTTGCCTGTGTTCGTTTCCCCCAAGAGACTATTTTACTTTTTGTTGAACCAGCATGTTTAGGATTGTATGTGTAGAAGTAAGTAGAAGAATGAAAGCATGATGGCAAAAAAATCATGAAATTGATACCCGTCCAAAAAGTTTGAAATGTGTTAGATATTTAGGATTGATGAATTGTATGTGCTGGATCTCAATATGACATGATAAAGAACCGGTTTGACCTCATGACTTAAGCTTAAAACTTGAACTGGGTAATCAAATAACCTGATAATGAAATAATGTGACAAGTGTGTGTGAGAAAAGTTTGAATGTTCATACAGTATGTGTCAATCTAGAACTTTCCATGTTGTTCTTGCTAAGATAATCTAGGCTAGAAGTTGGGAAATGATTATAGGTTCTTGTTCAAATAAGTCCACTCAAGCCTAAAATAATGCAACCAAAAGAAATAAATGTTCCCTTTAATCCAAATGTTTGAGCCTAATGTAGACCACTTCTTTCAATACACTTAACTCACCTTCCCTAAAATAATTGTCCTGGCCCCGATCCCTCCTTGGACATGTGAATCTTGACTTAGGCCAAAACCATAAGTTGAGGGTGGCTAATTCAAAATGTTACCTTGATCTTGGCCTTGGTCCGACATCAGATATTGTGCACCTTAACTAATGCAAAATACATAAGTTTAGGGTGGCTATGAAAAAGGAAACCAAAAGAAAAAGGGTATGAAAAAAGTTTTGTATTGAAGAGAAAAAGAAAAGATTGAAAAATATGTGACTTTATTCAAAAGAAGCAAAAAGATGAATGACAAAAGTGCTGGAAAAAAATGAAGTAAAAGAAAAAGGAAGAAAAGTGAAAAATATGAGCTATAAAGTCAGAAGTCACATCTGTATTGAGGAGAATCACGGGAAAGAAAAGAAAATGAAAAGATGTCAAGAATTGGTTAAGGAAAGAGGTAAAAGTCAATGTAATGTCAAGGAGGGCAGAAAGTCACTAAAAAGTACACAAATGTACCATACCTGACCCTGAGCCTACGTTACAAGCTAAGAAAGTCCTATAGTGATCCTAGCGACTGGTTTGAAGAGTCTACGCAGGGAAAATAAGGGCAAGCCTATGGTATGGAGCACTAAATGTACTTGAAGTCACTTCTGAGCGTGAGTGTTGAATGAATCCTTAAACTTGAAATTCGTATATATTGTGTGTGGAAAATGATTTCTTTTGAAGTGAGGGCACTAGTTACATTGTTGGAGAATTGGCACATTGGTGATCATGAAAAGTGTATGATGTGGTGTCTATTGGTCGATCTATGTCATGTTTTGATCCGCATGAGTTAGCTTATTGAGTCTAGATGAAAAGATTTCCTCTAATGTGATGAAATTGATTGAGAAAGCCATGTGATTGCTTGAATTTGTATGTCTACTTCTATATAAATGTTGTTTAGAGTATTAGTGTGTCGCTTGAACAACCAATAAGTTTAAGTTGAGGGTGTTGATATACCATGAGTTTGATACGTTTCACTTAGAGTTTTTGTGTGTCTTAGGCCATGTTGTTATTAGAAATAATGTTTTGTGTATAATTCTTGCAGGAAATAGGCTTGGATGCAGTTAATGAAGATGCGAGCTGAAAAGTGCAGAAGTAGCCACAAACGGAGCCACCCACAGATCGTAGGTCCATCGACGGGCCGTGGGTGGGCAGTCGTAAGTCTTGGTCTAAGAGTTGATTTTCAGAACTCAAACCACAGACTGACAGGACGGACCGTAGCCCAACCCATGGAGCGTAGGTGATGCATCGTAGGTTGAAGATAAGGGAGTCTGACAAAGTGTGGAACCACGGAGCAAACGACGAACCATAGTTCGACCCACGGGCCGTATTGCACATCTGTTGATGAAGATAAGAAAGTTGAAGCTCTAGTACCTGATTGATTTTTCTAAGTGTTAAGCCACAGAAGGGGACCTACAGACCGTAGGTCGACCCAAGGTTTGTAGGTCAAGTCGTCGACTGAAGCCGCATCCTTGATGTTTATTTCCTTATTTTGTTCATCGATTGAAGCCACATCCTTGCAATTTATTTCCTTATTTTGTTTCCTATTTTATTTAGAATTTGTTTTCTATATATAGGAATTGTAATCCTTGTTTTTGGGGGTTAGACATTATTGTAAACTTCTAGTTTTTGGTGTTTTGGGAATTAATTTGCAAACTTTTAGCAATTTGATTTTCGGAATTCATTTGATACAATTTTCACATTAAAATTCAATTCAAGATTTGGGTTTTCATCTATTATACTTGTAAGTTCATGAATTCTTTTAACCTAATTATGAATTGTGAATTCTCAAGCATGAGTAGCTAAATCCACAACTAGGGTTGTGGGAACCATGAGCAATTAACAAAGTATGAATAATAATTAAGTAGTTCTTGAATAATGTTTATACATGTATTGTTAATTCTTTCGTTTAAAAGTCTTCTTCACCCCGTGGCCAATGTTAGAATTCACCTCGTTTTTACTTTCCTGACCAAGGAGGTAGTGAATGAGAAAAGAAATAACAACAGAGACTTAGAGGATGCTATCTAATAGTCTAATATCAATTGGAGTGAAGGTGAAAACTTAGTCATGCATTGATGTGCTGACTAATCTGAGGTAAAAGGTAAGGGTTAGTAAAGCATACATCTGTAGCCGGACAAATATGTGTGGTCAAATTCCCAACTTGGAGGACCAATCACTTAGATTTACCTAACTTACCAACTTTGCATGTAAAACACTAGGAAAGGATTACTATTATTAGGATTAATGCGTTAAGATCTTGTGGGGAACACAAATACCCAAATTCTTTCTCATATTGATAAACCAAAGTTTGAATCTTGTCCACTTGTAACTTAAGCATTCAAATTTGTTACTTACTTAAAAAATCCACCATTTTGTTTACTTTTCTCATAAATAGTTTGACTAAATGGATATAATAGTGAGTTAAGTTTAAGTTTGAACCATATTCCTTGTGGGATCGACCCCAACCTACAAGTTAGGTTCTTTATTTGACAGTGATCGCTTATACTTCTTTAGGGAGGTGTAATTTGAGCGTATCAGTTTCCAAAGTAATCTCATGAGACGGAAGCTCTCCCGTATGTAGAGGTCGGGTTTCTAGTAGAAATCTCCTTATCTCATAAGAATGTGCCAACATAGGTTGATTAGATAGTGGATTCACTTATGCTAGATGTTCTAGGTTCGACCTTAGGCAAGTAGAACCACCCTTTTCGGTGTGGGAGACACTGGGGGATCATATTATAGCTCAAATGGTCTATTGTCGGTTAAGGCTATTTCCCACAAAAATATTAATAATGAACTAAGGCATGTTTGAAGAAGTATCCCATAAGTTTTCAAAGGTTTTAAGAATGATGTTATGACTTATGTTTTCCAACTCCCTCTCATATGATGTTTTAGCTTGTTAAATTGCATGTCATGAAATGAAATTTCCCTTTTAGCATGATTTAAATGTTTTTATGCATGGATATCATACTTCGTGAATTTTTTGTACTAATGCATACTCTTGCCTACATTTTTTCTAAATGTAGGGTCCGACAATCAGGATCGACAATTTTGTGGCTGGAGCTTGGATTTGATTATTTCCCAAGCTTGGTGAGTCCTCATTGTTCGAGGACGGATTCCTATGTTTAGTTTCTTTCATGTATTTCCATTTTTGAACATGATGTATGGGATAGGCCCAATTTCATTCGATTGTAATAGATGGCTATGATGAGACAAAGTGTCTAGACATCAAATTTTCTTTATAAAACCTTTTTAAATGAGAAATGTTGTTTTCCTCTTATTGTTCTATTTCTTATGTTTTGGGAACTAAGTGGCTTGTATGGAGTCCTTCGGGGTTCTATACACCATGTTACATCTAGGAGGTACTCCTGGGACGTGACAAATATGGTATCAGAGCACAAGGTTTAGAATGGTCCTAGGATGTCTCATAAGCCACGTCTAGTAGAGTCTTGTTCATGAGTGTGAAGAGCGTCAAATTTATGAATGAGAGGCTACAAGATGAGTAGGAAACTTCACTTCTTTCATTACTCTTAAGTCGTGTGATAGATTTTGACTCTACAAGAACTCTCTCCTAATCCTTATCTTATGTTCTTCAGGAGATGATGATTAGAAGAGTTTATGCTATAAGGAATGTGAGGGAGAATGAGGAACAAGAAGCTCTTTAAGTTTCGGTCGATCCTTTGGCAGAGCAAGTGACAAATTCAGATTTTAAGGTGGCTTTTCAAGTATTAGCCCAAGAAAATAGGGAGGTAGTAGTTCCCATTAACCCTAATGTGAATTCGGCGGCTTCAAGAGTAAGGTACTTCACAAGAATGAACCCTCCATAGCTTCATGGTTCCAAAGTTGAGGAAGATTTTCAAGAGTTTATCGATGAGGTCCATAAGGTGTTAAAGATCATGGGAGTTACATCATTGGAAAAGTTGGAGTTGGCCGCTTAACAATTGAAAGGGTTGGCTCAAGTGTGGTATAACTGATGGACAGAAGGGAGGCCGAAAGATATGGGTCCTATTGATTGGGAGAAGTTTAAGGCGTGTTTCTTGATAGGTTCTTTCCCCTTCAGATGAAGGAAGCCAAGGTACTAGAGTTCATTAACGTTCGACAAGGAAGTTTAAATTGTGAGGGAGTATGCTCTAAAGTTCACTCAATTGTCTAAGTATGCTCCATTTATGGTTGTGGATTCAAGGGCTAAGATGAATAAGTTTGTATCGAGTGTGTCCAAAATGGTGGTTAAAGAGTGCCGAACTGCAATGGTCATGCATGATATGGACATCTCTTGTCTCATGGTTCATGCACAACAAGTTGAGGAGGAGAAACTCCAGGAAATGTCTAGGGAGGCAAAAAGGGATAAGACCGGTGACGGTAATTCCTCTAACACAGGGTCTGATGGACAAGGTCGTCCAAGATTCTGATGAAGGTTCTCTGGTCAAGGTTCCTCCAATACTCCTTCAAAGTTCAACCAAGATAGGTTGTCTAGCCCTAAGCCTCAAGGAGGTAATGGTAGTGGATCTTCGTTGCCCATATCAAATTGTACTAAGTATGGAAGGAAGCACGATGGTAGGTGTCTAGCCAGCACAAATAGTTGTTATGGTTGTGGTAAAAGTGGTCACAAATGAGGATTAAACAATGCTTACGGCTAAGGGAAGAGAGGGAAAGCAAGCTACTCCTAGTGATCCGGGTTCCAAGGCTCCTAAGCAAAACTGCTTCTATGCTCTTTAAACTAGAGAGGAAAAAGAGAGTTCTCCATACGTGGTCACCGATATGTTAAATGTTTTCCAAATAGATGTATATTCTTTGCTTGATCCCGGTGCCACTTTGTCCTTTGTGACGCCATATGTGGCAATAAGATTTTGATATGCTCCCCCATGTGTTGTTAGAACCTTTTTCTATCTCTACCCTGATTGGTGATTCTATTGTGGCTAAGAGGGTTTATACAAAGTGTCCCATTTCCTTGTCCCATAGAGTTACTCTTGTTGAATTGGTAGAGCTTGACATGTTAGACTTTGATGTTATCTTGGGTATGGATTGGTTGCACTCTTTTTATGCTTCTATTGATTGTAGGACTCGTGTAGTCAAGTTTCAGTTCCCGAATGAGCCTGTCCTAATGTGGAAGGGGGGAAATTCTATGCCTAAGTGTCAATTTGTGTCTTATCTTAAAGCTAGAAAAATGATTTCAAAAGGTTGCTTTCACCATCTAGTCAGGATGAGGGAGGTAGATTCTGAAACTCCTCTTATTGAGTCGGTCCCCATTGTAAATGAGTTTCTGGAAGTGTTCCCTAATGATTTACCCGATATTCCTCCCAAGAAGGAAATAGACTTCGGTATTGACCTTCTCCCAGATACGTAACTTATTTCTATTCCTCCTTATAGAATGACCTCGGCTGAGTTAAAGGAAGTGAAAGAATAGTTGAAGGATTTGTTGGATAAGAGTTTCATCCAACCGAGTATCTCTTATTGGAGTGCTCCAGTTTTGTTTTTAGAAAGAAAGATGGGTCTCTCAGTTGAATAAGGTGACCATTAAGAATAAGTATCCACTCCCAAGGATAGATAATTTATTTGACCAACTTCAAAGGGCTAGTTATTTCTCTAAGATTGATCTCGGATCGGGTTATCACCAATTGAGGGTGAAAGATGATGACATTCCGAATACGGCTTTTTGAACTCGGTATGGTCACTATGAGTTTCTAGTCATGTCTTTTGGGTTGAGTAACGCTCCAGCGTTATTTATGGACTTGATGAATAGAGTCGTTAGACAATATCTTGACATATTTGTGATTGTGTTTATCGACGATATTTTGATCTATTCAAGGAGTGAGAATGAGCATTTTGACCACTTGAGAATTGTGTTGCAAGTTCTTAAGGACCAACAACTTTTTGCAAAGTTTTGTAAAAATGAATTTTGGTTAAGGTCTGTAGCTTTCCTTGGTCATATTGTTTCGACTGGGGGTATTGAGGTGGATCCTAAGAAGACGGATGCGGTCAAGAGTTGTCCTAGACCCTAACTCCCTCGGATATTAGAAGTTTCTTGGGTTTAGCCGGTTACTATAAAAGGTTTGTTAAGGGTTTCTCTTCAATTGCCTCTCTTTTAACGGCTTTGACTCAAAAGAAGGCAAAGTTTGTGTGGTCCGAGGCATGTGAGAAGACTTTTAAAGAGTTGAAAGATAGACTAACTTCCGCTCCGGTATTGACCTTACCGGAAGGAACGAATGATTTTATGATTTATTGTAATGCCTCAAGAATTGAGATAGGGTGTGTACTAATGCAAAATGGGAAAGTTACTGCCTATGCCTCAAGGCAACTTAAAGTCCATGAGAAGAATTATCCGACTCACGACCTTGAGTTAGCGGCGGTCGTATTTGCCTTAAAGATTTAGAGACACTATTTGTACGGAGTTTATGTTGATGTGTTTACCGATCACAAGAGTTTGCAATATGTTTTTAATCAAAAGGATTTGAATCTTCCCCAAAGAAGGTGACTTGAGTTATTAAAAGATTATGACATACGTGTTCTTTATCACCCCCGGTAAAGCTAATGTGGTTGCAGATGCTCTTAATCGGTTATCTATGGGTAGTGTTGCTCATATTGAAGAGGAAAAGAGAGAGTTGGTTCGAGATGTTCATAGATTAGCTCTATTAGGTTTTCAACTAGTGGACTCCATCAAAGGTGGTGTTACGGTTCACAATGGTTCTGAATCATGTTTTGTGATGGATGTGAAAGCCAAGCAAGGTCTTGATCCAATTTTGGTAGAATTGCAAGAGGCAGTGCTTAAGAAATCTGTTGAGGCTTTCTCCCAAGGGGGAGATGGGGTACTTAGATACCAAGGTCGTTTGTGTGTTCCGAATGTTGATGACTTGAGGGAATAGATCTTGACGGAAGCCCATGGTTTGCGGTATTATATTCACTCAGGAGCCACCAAGATGTACCGTGACTTGCGGGAGGTCTATTGGTGGAATGGGATGAAGAAAGATATTACAGGATTTGTGGCTAAGTGTCCTATTGTAAACAAGTGAAAGTTGAGCATCAAAGACGGGGAGTTTTGTCTCAAGATATTAGCATTCCTACTTGGAAGTGGGAAGACTTGAATATGGACTTTATAGTTGGTTTGCCTCGCACCCGGTGACAATATGACTCTATTTGGGTTATAGTAGATCGGATGACGAAATTGGCTCATTTCCTTCCCATCAAGGTGTCTTATTCGGTGGAGGACTAGGCCAAGATGTACTTGAGAAAAATGGTAAAGTTTCATGGAGTGCCTTTTTCTATTATTTTTTATCGTGCTACTCAATTCACTTCTCAATTTTGGAATTCGTTCCAAAAGGGGCTTGGCACCAAGGTTAAGCTTAGCACAACTTTTCATCCCCAAACCGATGGGCAAGCGGAGCGTACTATCTGAACGTTGGAAGATATTTTAAGGGCTTATGTGATTGACTTTAAGGGTAATTGGGATAACCATTTTCCATTGATTGAGTTTGCCAACAATAATAGCTATCACTCGAGTGTCGATATGACTCCATTTGAAGCCTTGTATGGTAGGAGGTGTAGATGTCCCATTGGTTGGTTTGAGGTGGGTGAAGTTTCCCTAATAGGTACCGAATTGTTTCATGAGGCCATTGAAAAAGTTCGACTCATTAGACAGAGGTTGAGAACGGCTCAAAGTCGGCAAAAGTCTTATGCCGATGTAAGGAGAAGGGATCCAGAATTCGAGGTTAGCGATTGGGTCTATTTGAAAATCTCACCCATGAAGGGTGTGATGAGGTTTGGTAAGAAGGGAAAGCTTAGTCTCTTATATGTAAGCCCAAACAAAATTTTGAGATGTGTCGATAAGGTTGCCTATGAGTTAGAATCGCCAAGTGAGTTGGCATTGGTAAATCCGGTTTTCCATGTCTCTATGCTTAAGAAGTGTGTTGGAGATCTGACATCCATAGTGTCCCTAGAAGGGTTGGGAGTTAATGAAAGTCTCTCTTATGAGAAAGTCCGATAGAGATTCTAGACCGGCAAGTCAAGAAATTGAGAAACAAGGAAATAGCTTTCGTGAAGGTTTTATGGAGGAATCAACTAGTTGAGGGTGCTACCTTGGAGACGGAGGCCGATATGATGTCCCGATATCCTCATCTTTTTCCTTCTACCCCTATTCTTGCTTGAGGTAATTAGTTCCTCTTGAGTCGTCCTTGTTTTGGGAGTCATGTTTTTTTATGTGTTTTCCATGATTTCCCAATGATTATGCATGTTCATGAAAACTTATGTTTAGAGAGAAAATGAGTTTATATGATTGATTTTCCTCATGTTGTTGTGCCTTGAGTATGAGTTGCCTATTGACTTCATGAGATTAATTGATGAACATGCTTTAGATATGCTTTTTTAGAGTGAATTACATATGAGCTCCATGAGATTGTGTTAAGCATGCTTTTAGCTTGGAAAAGGTAGTTTCTCCTTGAACATGAGAAATGTTGAAATTTCATGCATAATGGGTTGTTAGATGTAGTTCCTACTTCCTTGTATTACATTGAATATGTTTAGTTTGGAGTTGATGTTTCCTCCTTGATTATGTGCATTTGATGAGTTGCATGCATGATGGGCCACTAGTATTGAGTCTTTACTTCCATAAGGTATCTAAAAATGTCATTCCAGGACGAATGTTCCCAATGAAGAGATAATGTAATACCTCAGAAATCTAGTAGACTAAACTAGGCATAAGTGAGAGGACAAGGTTAAAGGAAGAGGGCAAGGGCCAAGGGTAAAGGCTTGGGCAGCCTACTTTTTCCTTGACACTGCCCCACCTTTCACGACCACCACCAAGTCCAGTGGTGAGGACCACGGCTCGTGGTGGGCTAGACAGTAGCCTCCTCAACGCTACCCAAAACAACTCCTTCTTCACGAGCCACTTAACGGCTCGTGGTGTGACCACGCCTCGTGGGAAGGCTGGTGGAGATGACTTAGTTTTGGAGTTAATGAGGGAGGTTGCCAAGCTACTGGTTCCCCACCACGACAGGGACCACGGCTCGTGGAGCCCCTCGTGAAGGGTGAGGCAGACAACTGTAGCTAGGGGTTAATAAGTCTTTTCCAATTTTAATTAGACTAAAGCCATGTCGTTTTGACTAAGTATAGAGCCCCTTTATAAGATATTTTAACTCTAAAACTCCCTCATTCAAGTCATTATTTCCAAAACCCGAAAGAAATCCCCAAAGTTCTTCCTCTCAAATATTTCTCTCTCTAGAAACCTGAAAAAGAAAAAGATTCAAGCTAGGGTTCAAGATCAAGCTTTCATACTTCAATATCTTTGGACTTTGATAGAAATGTATGGTAGTTTTCATCCATTGATTCCTTTCATCCATGGAGTTCTCTCAAAATCTCCAATTTCAAAAAGGTAGAAATCCCTAATTGTTAGGGTTTTCTTCAATTACCATGGGTTCCTTTCAAACTTCGTTTTAATGATTGAATTGAGTTATATTAAGCATGAATTGATGAATTCTTATGATTTTTATGAAGTTTCCCCATGAACCCATGTAATTCTCATATTTCTTAACTGTGATGATATGATGTGGGTCTTTGATGTTGAAAGATAAATTTTATGAACTTATGCATGAGGTGATGGAATCACATGAGTTATAACGAAATCCATGTCTAATGCTTGAATTATGTATATGATGATTGAAAGTAGGATTTGAACCTTGAAAGGTCAAAGTATGAGATTATGCATGTCTTTATGAAATCTATGAAAATGTTTCAAGGATGCTTTGAGAGTAAAGTATCAATGATTATGATGATGATATTGCGTAGTGAAAGGTAATTCTCACTAAAGCACATACTAGCATGATGTGAAAGATTTTCTCACATAGTAAGGATTCTTAGGTTGAAAGGTTTTCTCACCTAATTGAATCAAAGATTAAAAGTGATCATGGCTGGTGAAAGGTTTTCTCATGCATGGTCTAAGGAGCTATCCTAATGAAACTAACTTGAATCAGTAGGCCAAGGGCACCTTTTCATGAGTGATGAAGTCAAGTCAGAAATGATTATTCCATGGGAATTTATGCTTAGCACCGAGTGGATATTGAATATGAGATGAAAGCTCTCCCGTATGTAGAGGTCGGGTTTCAAAATTAATATCATGAAATGGAAGCTCTCTCGTATGTTCCCACATAGGTTGATTAGCTAGTGGATCCACTTAAGCTAGATGTTCTAGGTTCTACCTTAGGCAAGTAGAACCACCCTTTTCGGTGTGGGAGACACTGGGGGATCATATTATAGCTCAAATGGTCTATTGTCGGTTAAGGCTATTTCCCACAAAAATATTAATAATGAACTAAGGCATGTTTGAAGAAGTATCCCATAAGTTTTCAAAGGTTTTAAGGATGATGTTATGACTTATGTTTTCCAACTCTCTCATATGATGTTTTAGCTTGATAAATTGCATGTCACTAAATAAAATGTCCCTTTTAGCAAGATTTAAATGTTTTTATGCATGTCTATCATACTTAGTGCATTTTTTGTACTAACACATACTCTTGCCTACATTTTACCCAAATGTAGGGTCCGACAGTCAGGGTCGACAGTTTGTGGCTATAGATTGGATTTGATTGTTTCCCGAGCTTGGTGAGTCCTTATGGTTTGAGGACGGATTTCCTATGTTTAGTTTCTTTCATGTATTTCCACTTTTGAAGATGATGTATGGGCTAGGCTCAATTTAATTTGATTGTAATAGATGGCTATGATGAGGCAAAGTGTCTAGACTTCCATTTTTCTTTATAAAAACTTTTTAGATGAGAAATGTGGTTTTACTCTTATTGTTCTATTCCTTATGTTATGGGGACTAAGTGAATTTTATGGAATATTTCGGGGTTCTATACGTCATGTTACATCTACGGGGTACCCCTTGGTCGTGACACTTTTCTCTAATGGGGGAAGAAATGAAGTGGTTGGCCAAACTACCAAGGGACTCTATTACTTCTTGGGAGGATCTCATAGAGGTTTTCTATGAAAGGTTCTCTCCTCCCTCGAAGATGGTAAAGTTGAGGGATAGCATTCTAAAATTTAAGCGGATTGATGGTGAACCCATTCATGCAATGTAGTTGAGGCTTCAAAATATACTCCTCCAATGTCCTACTCATGGGTTGCCAGATTAACATGTTATTTCAATATTTATACTGAAGTCTTGACACCGTTAACAAGGGTGTTGTCGATCAACTTATTAGGGGTGGAATTATGAGACAACCATTTGTCGTGGCGTTGACTTTGCTGGATGAGATAATCAAGATTAATCGAGCATGGCACACAAGGGAGGATCAAGTGTCTCCTTTCAATGTTGGGTTGACTAAAGAACAAATGGAAAAGAACCAAGGGCGTGATGAAAACATGGACAAGATGATGACCTAAATGGACTTGTTGACAAAACATGTCATCGGAGGTGGTTATAAGGCCATGAATGTGGTTGGTGCTAATAGTGGGATAAGCCTGGATGATGCAAAATTTGAAACTATGTATAATGAAGAAGTACAATTCTTGTCGAACCTAGTAGGGGATTCTTGTCCGATCTATCCAAGGCCGAGCGGGAATCAAGCTTGGAACAAAAGATTGTGATGGTGGTTGGAGAGATAGATAATGAGATTAGCGTGATAGGAGTGAAAATTGGAAAGTAAGGGATGGTGATAGAGATAGTTATGTGCCTCCTCATGACCGTACAAAACCTAAAGAACCAAATGCCGATCCCAAAAGCTCTCGAACAGAAGATATGCTTACTCTAATCCTAAACAAGGTGGAAGGATAGGACAAACTGCTCAAATAGATGAAGGTTGATTTCTAGTCTATGAATAAAATGGTGACCTCTCATTCGGTTTCTATAAAACACTTGAGACCCTAATTGGTCAAATTTTGGCTCACTTGAATCCAAGATAAAAAGGGGGTCTTCCTAGTGATATTATGGCTAATCTGAAGAATGATAATGCGCAATGCATGGCCGTCGTGAACCAGAGTGGTAAAGTTGTGGAAAGTGATGTGCCAAATGATAATAATGCAAGTTCAAGAAAAGGGAAAGCCATTGTTTTATAAAGTGATGCACTTGCCGAAGATTGTAACAATGAGGATTCCAATGATGTTGATGATGCACTGAAAATTGTTGTGTATGATGATGCTAAAATTCAAATGTGGGGGTTGTACCTCCCTCGGTACCTATAAAGCCTTTGCCCAAATTGACTCCACCATTCCCTCAAAAAATTGAAGAAGAAGGATGAAGATATGAAGTTCCAAAAATTTCATTTTGTCTTCAAAACTCTTTCCATTAATCTTCCTTTGGTGGAGGCGCTGTTAGAAATGTCGGGTTATGCATAGTTTATGAAAGAATTGGTAAATCACAAAGAAAAGAAGTATGGACTTTGAGATAATTGAGGTATCTCATACTTGTAGTGTCATTATGTCGAGCAACATGGTTGTCAAGAAGGATGACCCGAGGGAATTAATTATCCCTCACTAAAGGGATGTTCCAATTCGCTAAAGAATTGTGTGATTTGGGGTCGAGTATAAACTTGATGCCCTATGCCATTTTTAAGCAACTTGGGCTAGGTGATCCTAAGCCTACAACTATGTATCTTCTTATGGCAGACCGTTCTATCAAGCGCCCTATTGGAATTCTTTATGATATTTTGGTGAAGGTAGACAAATTTATATTTCTGGCTGATTTTGTGATCCTCGATTGTGAAATTGATGCCCAGGTCCCTATTATTCTTGCTAGGACATTCTTGGCTACCGGAAAGCTCTTGTTGATGTTGAAACTGGTGAACTAAAATTTCAGATAAATGGTGAAGAAGTTATATTCAATAATTGTAAATTGATAAAGCAACCAAGTGACCTCTATGTGATAGCGGTTATTGACGTGATTGATGAAGTAGTTGCTAGTGTGAGTGAAGTTTCTTGTGTTGGTTAATCTTTGGTTGTCGTCCTTTTGAATTATGATGGGGAGGAAATTCAAGATTATGATGAGGTAGTGGTTTCTCTATCAGGTTTAGGTTCGTATTCTAAGAGCCTTTTGAAACTTGATATCAGTTTTAAGAATAGGGAAATTCCTCCCGCAAAGCAATCTATTGAAGCACCACTGAAGCTCGAATTGAAGGTGCTTCCATCTCACCTTCGTTATGTGTTCTTGGGAACTAATAATACTTTGCCCGTGATTGTTGCTGCGGATTTGCTTGAATGGCAAGCGCAAGCACTTTTTAGTGTATTGAAAAGATTTAAGAAAGCTATTGGGTGGATGACTATCGATATTGTGGGAATTCCTCCGGTATTTGTATTCACAAGATTCAATTGGCTAGTGATTGTAAGAAAAGTATTGAACATAAAAGGAAGTTGAATCCTCCAATACAAGAAGTGGTCAAGAAAGAGATTATTAAGTGGCTTGGTGCAGGAGTTGTCTACCCTGTTGCGGATTGAAGGTGGGTTACTCCCCTTTTATGCATTCCAAATAAATGTGGTCTGACTGTGGTCCCTAATGAAAAAGGGGAGCTTTTGCCAATGTGACCGGTTATCGGTGCATGGATCGAGAAATATCATTTTCTGATGCCCTTTATGGATCAAATGCGTGATAAACTTGCGGGCCGTGGATGGTATTGCTTCTTTGATGGTTACTCCGGTTATAATCAAATCTACATTGCACCGGAAGATCAAGAAAATAAATCCTTCACATGTCCCTATGGGACATTTGCTTTCAAAAGAATGCCCTTCAGATTGTATAATGCATCGGTGACGTTTTAACAGTGTATGTTATCTATTTTTTCTGATATGGTAGAAAATTCGATAGAGGTATTCATGGATGAATTTTTGGTTGTGGGTGATATATTTGAAGTGTGCTTTAAGCACCTTGGTAGAGTCTTGCAAAGATGTGTCGAAATGAACTTTGTTCTCAATTGGGAGAAATGTCATTTCATGGTCAAGGAAGGTATTGTAATGGCGGCACAAAATTTTGGGACAAGGCATACAAGTTGATCAAGCTAAAGTGAAGTTATCGCCAAGTTTCCTCCTCCTATCTCAATTAAAGGTGTTAGAAATTTCTCGTATCATGCGGGTTTCTACCAAAGGTTCATAAAAGATTTCTCTAAGGTGGCTCATCCTCTTTGCAAGCTACTTGAAAAGGAAAGCGTCTTCGAGTTTGATGAAGCTTTTGTCAAGGCATTTTTGTGTTTAAAAGAGAAGCTCATTTCGGCTCCTATCATTGTTGCTCCAGATTAAAGCATTTTGTTTGAGCTAATGTGTGATGTGAGCGGTGTGGCTTTGGGGGTTGTGCTTGGCCAACGCAAGGGAAATTTGTTTCACCCGGTCTACTATGCAAGCAAGACCTAGAATGTAGCTCAAAAGAACTACACTATCACTGAGCAAGAATTATTAGTCGTGTTGTATGCTTTTGAGATGTTTAGACCTTATTTGTTTTGCGATTCACACTCATGAACAAGACTCTACTTAACGTGGCTTATGAGACATCCTAGGACTTTTCTAAACCTTGTGACCTGATTACCAAGTTTGTCACAACCCAAGGTACCCCCCCCCTAGGCATAACATGGCGTATAGGACCCCGAGAGGCCCCATACAAGACACTTAGCATTCATAACATAAGAAATAGAACAAAAGAGATAAAGAACAACATTTCAAGTCCAATAGTTTTATAAAAGTAAAGCGGAAGTCTATACACTTGTCTCATTAGCCATCTAGTACATAAGAATGAAATTTGGGCCTACCCCATACATCATGTTCAAAACTGAAAGTAAAGAAGAAAACTGAGAACAATGAAAATCCGGTCCTCGAAGCATGAGGACTCACCAAAGCTCAAAATCTCTCAAATCAACCTCTAGCCACGACTACATTTAGGGAAATGCAAGAGTATGCGTTAGTAAAAAAATATGTACCAAGTATGATAGTCATGCATATAAACATTTAAATCATGCTAAATAGGACATTTTCATGAGAATGCAATGATCAAGCTAAAACATGAAACTTGAGAGTTAGGAAGCATAAGTCACAAAACATGATCAATGCAAGTGAACATCATCTTCAAACATACTTACGATACTTCTTGAAGTAACCTTGGTTCATCATAACTTTACTTGTTTGTGGGAAGTAGCCTTAACCGGCATATAAGACCATGTGAGCTATCAACATGGAATTCGGTGTCTTCCACACCAAAAAGAGTTGTCCTACTTGCCAAGGTAAGGACCATGAACTTCTAGTTGTTGTGGATCCACTAGCTAATGTCTATCTAGACATCCTATGATGGCACATAGTTTATAGGACATGATTAATCGCCACTTGTCCACTCTGTACTAAGCTTAACTTCCACGGAATAGTTCTTAATCCTATTCATCTTAGCTCCTAAAGGAACATGGGTAATCACCTCTTGTCCTTACATCATATTGTTTACATCCCTACTTTATTCAAATAAGGTGAAACGTCGTGGTGACTCAAAAAATAATCAATGAATTCAATTTTAAAAGAATTTCAAGAAAAAAGAATTTTAAAGGAGTCACCGTCTAATTTTAGGAAAAACTAGGAAACCAATTAATTAACTAAAAGAAAGTCTACAAAACCAATAGATTATAGGTAAGGGGTTCAAGTTATTCCAAAGGAAAGGTGTTAGGCATCCTTCGAAATCCACAACTGTGAGTCCTGACTGAATTCATTGTTAAAAAATTAAGGAGGAGATAAAATAATATACAAGTAAAACAAACATGCGATATACAGAAGTAATAAAATAAAATAATGATATGAGAAACGACCTAAGATTTGCCTAACATCAATAATGTACACAATAAAACATATAATTCAAACTTCATTCGAATAGCTCCAACGGGAAACAACTCCGGGTACCTGTAAAGATATTTAGTAAAAGTGTTAGTAATAAATAAAGATAAAAATAAATAATCAAATAATAACTTAAAATAAAAACCCGTCTTATTTACATGGGAGACCTTGGAAATCGACGGTAATTTCTTTATTGGCCAATTTTAACAAACTAAATATATGAACTTAAACTAAATTTCCGTCTTTTACAATGTGGAGGCATCCAAAATCGACGGAGAGATTTTTTCATTGGCCAATTTTAATTATCAATTCAAATATAACAAAAAGAAAAAAAAATTACAACATAATATTCTAAATCAGTAAACAATAAACCAATACATAATAATAACCAACTAAAATCAATCAAAAGAAATTAGAATAATGATTAAATCATTTCAAAATGCAAATAATTGCAATATCCAATAAAATACACAGTATCAAACCAACAGAAAAGACAAAACAAGTAAAATATTAAAGAATAACAAAGCAACATTAATCAAACTAACACAAAATGATACAAAGTAAATGAAAAATTAAACAACTAACACCAACTATAACGTTACCAACAAACACATATCAATAACACACAGAACACAAAGTTACTGGAAAGTTAAAACAACCAAAATTACTTAAATTAAATAAAAAGCATGTCAAACCAAGTTAAGAAAAAATAAAAATCATGAGCACGGTTAGTATCTATTCAAATTAATTAATGAGGAAGAAGTATTTAAAAATGCAATAGAAAAAGTATAAACACAATCCCAAAAAAACTATATTAATAACAAAAAATAAACAGAAAATTAAAACATCAATAAATAACTAAAAATAAAATAATTGTTATAAAATATTATACTGTGAATGTCCACTACACCGAAAAGTTACTATCACTCATTATCTCTATTACATTCCTCCATTATGAAGATAATCATAACATTCACCTTTATAATTATCATTCTTGTAACCTTTCACTTCCATAACATCCCCCATTATATTCATGTTAATTTCATGTTTATAACTAACCTTTTTTATGCCTCTACGTGAGTAAATGACATAAATAGTCCCTGAACTATAGGAGTAGGTCTAAAATGGTCCCTGAACTATACACTTAACGGATTTAGTCCTTCAACTATTCAAAAATTTGACAGCTTTGGTCCCTTAACTATACACTTATCGGTTTTAGTCCCTTAACTATAAATTTACCGATTTTAGTCCTTTAAGTATTCACAAACTTATCAAGTTTGATCTTTGTCCATTTTTTTTTAATACAAATAGCTTTGATTTTTAATACGCACCATCCTAAACTTTGATAGTTTTTGTTCGAAAAACTTATCATGCATCATGCAAATCAATGCGGATTTTATTTAATTTACTCAAATTTCTTTACGTAAAATAAAATGAATAGAATAATAAAATTGATCTATTTTAAAAAAAAGTTTAGAAAATTGCAAATCTACCATTTTATAAATTATCATTTCTGAAAAATTAAACAAATTATGTTCAATGAAATCGTTGGAGTACAAACTTTGGGTCTAACGGATAATAAGTCTTTTTTTTTATAATAAAGTTTAACATATTCAAGTCATTAGTAACAATAATATGCTTCATTTTATCCTCTGTTGAATAAAATTATGACTTATATTTTCTTTCCTCGTGAATTTTATTTTAAATCATTGAGGTTAAGGTTTTTTGCGTAAGGTTAATTTAAAGAAAAAGTAACAGAGAGAGAATCAACAGAAAAAGTTGCTAAAGGATTTAATTTCTCGAGGCATAGATTCTGTTAATACAAACCTAAGCTATTTGTATTTAAAAAATGGATAAAGACCAAACTTGATAAGTTTTTGAATACTTAAAGGACAAAAATCGGTAGGTTTATAGTTAAGGGACTAAAATCGATAAGTGTATAGTTAAGGGACCAGAACTGACAAGTTTTTGAATAGTTGAAGGACTAAATCCATTAAGTGTATAGTTCAGGGACCATTTTAGACCTACTCCTATAGTTGAGGGACTATTTATGTCATTTTATCCCTCTATGTTACACTATAAATAGAGACATAAGAGTTCATATTGTATACACTTGAAGATTTGGTGAATACTTGAAAGAAATAAAGTTATATTATATTGTTCCTCTTGTCTTAATCTTTATATTTTTCTTTTGTCTTCATTTTTACAACACGTTAGCAGCACGAATGTTCTACCATTGCAGGATTGAAGCAAAGTAAATAAAAAAAAGGTAAAATAATTGTGTTTATTTTTCTCTTGGGAACAAGCTGAGGTAAGTTACTATAAAATCTATTTAATATTTTGCTTGTGATTATGCATCATCTGTTTTCTAACCATGTCAAAATCATATGAGTCTAGCAAGTGCTTTTACTTTGAGCAAACTTTTAATTTGATCACTTACATATATAAAAAGTAAATATAGTTCTGTAAATTAATAATTTGTAAATACATTGTTATTTTTTATCTTGTTTTATTAAAATGTAGATCATGTTCTACATATTTTTATTAATTTATTGTAGAGGCAAGTTTATAAATTATTTATCATAATTAAAAAAGTTTATGCCCATCGTAATTGATAATGTTTTAAAAAGGGCGAACCCTAGTATATTGTGGCCTATTATACTATTGGTTGAGGGGTGAGACAATGGATTGAAGTTTTACTTTACTAAAAGGATAAGACATCGAGTTATAAGTCTCGGTGCACCATGATGATAAGAAGTTGGGTTCAAGTCTCATCGATTTATGGTCAAAGACGCCTTTATAAGGGTAAGACGTTGAATGTTAAGTCCTAGTGCACCATAGTGATAATATGATGACGATTAAGGCAAAATGATGAACTTTTGGTGAAAAGACATGAAATCCACCAAATTAATTTTCTTCATTCTCTTATGTGAATGTGGTAGCAGCGTATAATATGTCTGAAAGATGACAAGTGATTTAATGTATGAATATTGGCGTGGTAAAATGTTAATGGTCATCATTGTGGTAATTAAAAGGAACAACGGTATGGGTTCTTAATATGGTCCTTCAAAATGTGAATGTAATTTTTCTCATCAAAGTGGTATGAAAGGTTATTGGGCACATTTTTGATGGTGCAATCCAATTTGAAAAGTTTTGAAAATCCTCCATCAAAATAAAGGAATACAAAGTGGTAGTACATTTAGTACATTGACCTTTTAAAATGATGTTGAGGTGAGTCACATAAATTTGATAATGTCAAAGCATGACAATGAGTTTCTAATAAAAACTTATGGAGCATGTACAAATGGATAAATGTTACTTGTATTCGTATGGATAAGGACATGTTCATGTATGGTTGGATAAATTACACATCTCACCTCTACGTGACGTTTGAGAGATTAAAAAAAAAATTGACATAGATGGTTATTTTTGTCATATACTTTGAGTACTACACAAATACTATGGTATGTTTTATTATGAACTATTGGAGGATCAAAGAAAAAAATAATTCTTTTATATAAAGGTTGTGGTCATGAACAAAACAAATATTGTTGTGTGGCAACACAAATTTGTCATTGGTTGTCAAGAAATAAGTCTTGCATGTAATAATTTTAACCATGACAATAATAATAATAAATTTTCCTTGAAGGAGATGGTCACCATAAGAATGGTGTTGTGAAATTTGTGGCAGTACACGTATAAAATTAATTAAGAGTTTCGGGATGACTAATTTGTTACTATCCAGAAAAATGTAATAGTTCATAATATTGAGGTTGTAGTAAGTCTCAAAAGAAACATTTTAAGTTTCGGAGGAATTGAAAAGAAAAATTATTATATTGAGGCTGTAAATTATTGAAAGATTAAATATCTTCAAATTACTACAATCAAAGCGGGTTATGAATATTTACATAAAAGGTTATTCGTCTTTTTTTTATTTGTTGTATAAAGATATGGGCATGATGAAGAAATCACATGCAAAAGTAAACTAGAAGTTTACTAAAATAAATATCAGTTGGCATAACCGGTTGACCATTCTGGTTCAGATGTGATGCAGAAGAAATTGAGAATTCACGTGACTATATGTTTGAAGAAATAAAAGATTCTTCAAGAATTCTCTTGTGTTGCTTGTTCTCATGATAAAATGATCATTGTACCAGCTAAGGTTGGGATTGTATCCCCTAAAATTATTTGGAACATATAAAAAGGTGAATATGGGTCCGTTCACCTGTCACATGGAGTACTTACTATTATGATTTAATAGATGCATCTATGGTATGGTCACGTGTGCATTTGTATCAAATTACAAATTGGTTTTTGTAAGGTTGTTTGCTCAAATTGTTAAGAGCACAATTCCAAACTATAAAATTATGTTGATAATACTGGTTGGTTTAGCAGAAATTATTTGCCTCCAATTATAGCTAGACTTCTGATTATGAGAACAAATCTCTCAAATCAAGCCAACAAGGTTTTCCCATCACAATTGGTTCAAGGTCAGGAACCAAATAATTTCCATCTAAAAATTTGATGTGTGCACATATGATTTTATTGCTCCACCATGCACAAAGATGGATCCCTAAATGAGGTTGGAGGTAAATGATATATTTTCTAACATTAGGGGGAGATATGTTTTACATCTAAAAATTATGTGTGGGGTGAATTATCTAGATCCTCATTAAAAAAAAATGTGAACTTGAAGTTCAAGAGATAATTCATTTGTAAAATTTTGCAAATAATTTGTTAGATGTGTACTTACTGACCCAATATTTTAATTAAGCTGCATATGCTCCAATAAATAGTCCTTGAAGGACAGAGTTTATGGTACGCCAGAAGCGTGATAGACCAATCGATTCCAAACGTAAAACTCCTTGAGAAAGGAGAGGAGCAAATTATCAAAATGGTCATGATAATGAGGTATGTGCTTTGAAAGAGCACTATGACATAACACTTCATAAAACCTTGGCAAAGGTTCAGATACCTAAAATGATGAAAAATGAAGAGATCTTGATAAGTTATGTCGTATTGGAATTGAATCAAAATGACCGTCGACGGTATCTTTGATATGAAGTAGCACTCAATGTTATAAATTATTACGAGGATCTTAAATTCAAATCTTCCATATAGTATGGACAAATGAATGCTTGGCTAAATAAAATGCACTATTCAAGTATATTTTGCTTCACTTAAAAAAGTGATGTTTTTGAACTTATAGTTCATAGATCAAACTATATGTTAATGGGGTACAAATGAATCATTGTACGAAAGTATACTCGTAAGATATAAAGTATGATTTGTGCCTCGGGGCATAAAGGGTTTTCGCAAAAATTCTGACATTATTAAATGGAGATGTGGTGGATGCAATGATACTTGTTTCACTCTGGGAATAGAGGGAAATACTTGAATATGTATAATGAATGCAATGATACCTGTTTCACTCTGACAATAGATGAAATACTTGAATATGTATAATAAATTATTATTATGTCTAATTAGACTATGAATGTTATATGAAAATCCTTGAAGGATTTAAAAGGTCTTAAATCAATTCCATTAAGTACCCAATGATTTTAAGACTGCTTAAACAGAGAAAGAATATTTTTTATCTCATAAAAATGATTTAAAATGTCATGTATTAGTGCAATTGGTGCACTTACAAACTGCTGGTTATGCAAATGCTAGAAGATTATTTGATATAAATAACGAAAATTATGTGAAAGGATTGTCATATTATCATTCAAGTTATGACAAGAAACTAACAAAGCAAGTGACTCAACACATAGAATATGTGAGATTTTCTTTGAAAAGAAAAGATGAGCTTCAATAAAATTGAAATGATCAATCTCCTAGTCGGAAATAATTTGATTATGTAGATGCAGAATATTTATTTGATCCGCATAAAGCTCGATCGCAAATGAACTATTTATTTACATATGGAGGCACAACAATATCTTGGCGTTCAAAGAATCAAACATTAGTAACCACATCTTCAAATCATGCATAAATAATATTGATCTATGAAGTAAGCCGGAAAAGGGTTTGGTTGGAATAATGATCTATCATATTCAAAAAATATGTGATTTTCCTTTGGAAAAGGATATTTCAGCTACCATATATGAAAAAATAGATAGCTCAATTGAAGGGAGAATACAATCAAAGAAGATCAGATAAAACATATTTCACCAAAATTCTTTTTCACACGTGATCTTCAACAAAATGGTGAGATATACGTTCAAAGCCCCGTTTAAGTGATAATCTTGTAAACTCATTCACTAAGGATTGCCAACATCAATATTTGAGAAGTTCTGATATAAGATTGGAATGCATCATCTCCGAGATATCAAGTAAAGTTTTTATCAAGGGGAGAAAAATACGTGTTGTACTCTTTTCCTTAGCCATGATTTTATTCCAATTGGGTTTTTCTGGTAAGGTTTTTAACGAGGCAACATTCAAAACGTATTAAAAGATATGTGTACTCTTTTTCTTCATTGAGATTTTTTCCCACGGAATTTTTTTCTAGTAATGTTTTAATGAGGCATATTATCTATGAACATTCAAAGGGGAGTGTTATAAAATATTATAGTGTGGATGTCCACTATACCAAGAAGTTACTCTCACTCATTATCTTCATTACTTTCCTCCATTATGAAGATAATCATAACCTTCATAACCTCCACCTTTATAACCATCATTTTTGTAACATTTCACTTCCATAACCTCCTTCATTATATTCATGTTAATGCCATGTTTATGACTAATCTTTTGTATGTCTCTATGTTACAATATAAATAAGTTCATATTGTATACACTTGAAGATTTAGTGAATACTTGAAAGAAAAAAAGTTATATTATATTATTGCTCTTGTCTTATATTTTTCTTGTCTTCGTCTTTATATTGTTCTTTTGTTCTTAAGTTTTGCAACAATAATAATATTGAAACTAAAGAGAAACAAAACTTGTCATGGTTGTTAGTTCTCTGATTAAGTATTTTGCTCGCTGAAGCTTGGTGGTTTCGAGACTGCTGTTCCGGTTCGCTTGGGAGCTTGGAGCTTCGCCGAATTTCACCGATTTTGAGCCAAACACCTATAAAACAGAAGAAAAATGTAAAAGGGGAAGGGGACTGACAAGCCTTTATTTTTGCTCTGGCTCATCAGAGATTTGAACTCCTCGTCGGAGTAACTGATGGTGCGAACGAGGAGGAGGAAAGGGTTGGGATCCGGTTGGTTTGCCGGAAAAAATGGGAGAACAAAGGGGGTTTTGGGTAGTGGTCTAGTAAGGAAAAATGGTGGTTTAATGGAGCTTTTTGGTGGCTGTTTCAAGCAGGTTTTGGTTGTTAATTTCAGTTATGGAGAAGTCTAAAGGAGGAAATGGCTTGTTTCTGGTCGTTTGGTGGCCAGTTTTCTGGTTGCATTTGGCAGTGATTTGGGGGTTGTTTCAGGCGAGGTTTTGGCCGGAAGAAAGGAGGACCGGTGGCGGTCGGAAAAATGGGAAATGGAGATGATTTTCTGGTGTTGTTTGGCGGCTGTTGTTGGTCGTTTGGAGGTTATTTTCTTGATGGTTTTGGGTCAGGTGGTTTGCTGGTTGTTGTGGAGGTTTTGCTTGCATTTTGGCTGGAGAAGATGGGTTGTTTGGTCGGAGAAAAATGGGTGAGAACAATGGGTCGTTGCTGGCTGTTTTGTGGGGTCATTTGGTTGCTGTTTTGTATCGATTTTGGGGAAGAACAGGTGGATTTTGGTGCTTGTGTGTGAGCTGCTGGTCGGAACTTATCAGATCATTGGGAGAGGGAAAATGGGTTTTGGATGTTCTTTGGTGGTGTTTTCTTTATGGATGAACAGTGAAGGAAAGAGAAGGGAAAAAATGGGGGTTTTGGGTGGTGGACTCACCAGATTCCGGCGGAACTCCGGCGACTTGCCGGAAAAAAAATGAAGAACAGTAAAAGAGAATATTTGAAGATAAAAAAAATCTGAAAATTACCCCTAAAATCTTATCCACCACCACCTTTATTTTCTGGTCTAATCAAAACTTAAATAGGAAATAATTATACAATTGACTTAAATTGTGGGCTTGAGGTTATGATTCAAAATTGTTGGTTAAATAAAATATATGTGTATATAATTATTATTTGTGTTTAACTGCATTTCTAGATTGTGCTAAAAACACCAAAATTGATATTAATAAAAGTAATGAATAAAATAAATATTAAAAAATATAATGAACGTAGTCAATGACGTGTAAAAAATACAATTTAACATAAGTAATGATTTAATTAATATGAACAAATATTTGAATGTATTCAATCGATTGTGGAAAAAAATCTAATTAAAATTAACTGATAAAAAAATCCTGAAATTTTGACAAAGAATCATAGATATCGATAAACTTATTTAAAATTAGAAAAAAACTTAAAACTTACGAATTTTGAAAAAATGTTAGGCCAAAATTAGGTGTCAACACATATGACATAGGTAATCACCTCTTGGCATTCAATTAGAGAGCATGGGTAATCTTCTCTTGCCTCATCATTTACATAACTTCCTCAATCATTGGTTCATTTTGGGTGAGAAAACCTTTCAACCTTAAGAATCCTTATAATGTGAGAAAACTTTTCACAATAATTATTTCATGTGTATATGAGAAAGTCCTTTCAACAACACAACAACAACATTATCATTGATATTTCACTCTCAAAGTATCCTTAAAACATTTACATAAATCCCATAAGAACATGCTTAATTTCATAAACTCTTTATTCATAATCCAAAACCCACATATGATCATAACTTGGAAAACATGAAAATTACATGGGTTCATGGAGAATCATCATAAAATTATAGAATTTACTCAATTCATGCATATAAGATCATAATTCAATCAATTAAATCAATAATTAAGAGAACCCACAACATAGAAGAAAAACCCTAACGCAATTGGGAATTTCTAACTCTAAAAATAGGAGAATTTGGGAAGTCCATAAATAGAAGAAATCCATGGATGAAAACTATCATACCTCAATGCCAAAAGCTTGCCTTCAATGGTGGAAGTGGAGACATACCTTGGAACCCTAGATTGAACCCTTCTTCTTCAAGTTTTCTAGAGAGAGAAATATTTGGGAGAGAAAGAAGATCCCAAAAACGCATAGTTTCTCCTCTAAAAATGACTTCTCCGATTGGGGAACGCATTAGATATTTACCTAAACCAGTAGGTCCTTGAGCGGATCCCACATTAGCCCCAAGACGTTGGTCTCTAACTAGAAAAGTAAATGCTTGAGCTTGAGAAGCTTCTTGGTCTTCCTTTGAATTTTTGAGAGAATGACTTGAATGGGTTGAATTTGGGGTTAAAATTACTTGTATAGGGGTCCTAGGTATGGATAAAACAACATAGTATCATAATAAAATAAATAGGAAAAGACCTAGTTGATCCTGATTTACAACTGACGCAAACCTCCAAATGGAGAGCCACACGAGTCGTCTCAAGGTCCACGAGTCGTCTGGGCAGTTGCGACCCTGGACCAGTAGCTTTGGGAAATTTTGCCTCCCTTCACGGCCACCACCACGACCCATTTGTCTCTTCACGAGCTGTCTGGGTGCTCGTGAGAGGAGCTTGGCCTTAGGGAGGAGCCTGTCCACTTCACCACGGGCACCACCACGAGTTGTGGCGCCCTTCACGGCCCATGAAGGGTGCCATGGATCAGTGGAGGGCTGGTGACCTCCCACTTGCCTCCCTTTTCTAGGTTTCTTGATTTCGGGATGTTACATTCAACCAGCTTCGCCAGATTTGCAAATTGTTCCTCCATGGGTGAAGCACCAGTCACTATTGTTTGCTTTATCATTAGGGACGTAGAAGAGTAACATATACTGTCACACAAGTTGATCTTCAACAAACTCATATTACGTGATGCATGTGGAGATGATTCACTAGTTGAATCATAGTTCTTCTTCGTGGTAAAGTTCTTGAAACCAAAAATGTTAAGTAGAGCTGAGATTTGTTTGATCTTGTCAGCAACACTGCTTCCTTCTTTTGAAGCATTTGTGGAGGACCTTGATCTTTCTGGAGTTGAAAACCCAAGAATAGAATTTGATGTGAAGGACAATTGAAGTGTTTATTGTCCTAGAAGAGTCGCCTTGCTCTTCATAACACATCCGAAACTTCCAAAGATAACACCAAGGACTCTTTATACTTCAATGGAGAACTTGGAGTCGACAGCCTTAGAGGCAGTTGATTGAGAGTTGGTCTTCTCTGAAGTCATTTCGATATTTTGTGATGTTTTGAAAGTTGAGATGGGAGGTAGAGATTGACTAGTTGTGCCAGAATTTGACTGCAATTTTTTAAATATATGGACAATACATCAACCATAAATAAACTATGAAGAAACAAGAATTTTTATTGATAAAATAATATGCGTACAATTCGACTTATTCCTCGATTATTCTCTCTTAAGATTTCTTTGTGATTCAAGGGTAATAGTGACGTACTTCTTGAACTAGGATGATATAGATCTCCTTGAAATTCATTTGATCTCCATTGATCTTTGTGAACATTCCATGAATTTATAGAATATTCGAGATGCCTGTTTGAGGGAATATAATACTCTTTATAAAGATATAAGCTAAATCGAATAAATTTTATGGAGTCCCACAAAATTTGAATATCTACAAATGACCCTATCGACACAGGGGCAGATTTAGGAAGGTTGAAGGGGTGTCACTCGACACTGCTTAGTCGAAAAAAATTACTAAATATACAATTAAGAAACAAAAGCGGATATAACGATTATATATTATAAGTGACACTCCTTTAATAGAGAATGCATGTAGCCTAGATGGTTTTGTGCTGAAGAACCATAGTGAATGTTTCAGTTTCAAACATCCACAACCTCATTTTTTCATTTTTTTTGTGTTTTTTTCTTTGGGTTGAAACCTCACAACCTTATTTTTTATGTGTTTTTTTTCTTTGGCCTTCTTTATTTATTAGTAATTATTTGGTGCTTTGTAAGAAAAAATAGTACGCCACTACATTGACACCCAATTTAATTATTATTTTAATATGTGAAAAGTAAATCGTGACAAAAATGATTTTTCATGTAAAACATTCTTGTTGTACGGAAAGGATGTGATGGTTTGGGGAAACGAAATGATAGTAGTAAAAAAGTTTCTCCTTTTGGGTCCCACCACTTTGATGAGTTCCACGTGGCAAATCAGAAAGAGATTTTGGTTACTGCAGTGCACGTCAGAGTTGATTCACGACATTTTTTTGCTACTTGCAGAAATGAGAATGGAGATTTGTACATCAAACAATGCACAAATTCAGAGACACCGTAAGTACTCACACCAAACCAAATATAAAGGCATAAGGTATATTACTATTCCCCTCTATCTTTATGTCTTTCATGGAAACAATAATAATAACTGGTTGTTCGTGTTTTTCGCTGATTTCTCATCAATGCTCATCAATATCCTGAAATATATGGGTAAAATTTTTTTTTCTTTTTTTTTCTTTTTTTTTTCTTTTTTCTGAAAATAAAGAAGTAAAAGAAAATGTATTTTTTTAATTAAAAAAAAAAGAAAATGGTAATTAGTTGAAATATTTCTGGAAAAAATCAAAGTAAGTTTTGTTCCATTCCCCCATTAGGGTATCATCCTTGACCAGAGTTGCTGCATCGATCCTTTTAGCAAAAAGCATAGAATTGGTTTTTGGTGCACCAACCTATTGTTCCCTTTTCTATGCTGGAATCTTTATTTCTTATGTTTGGTTGTAATGCTGGATTTTTCTGGTCTGGGTTTTTGGCTTTTTGGGGTTGCCTTAACTTTTTTATTTGAATGCAAAATTGCTATGTAACAAGACATTAATTAATTATGGGGTGATATTTATTGAAGAAATCATATACTATATAGTTCCTGAGATCCTGGACATTAATTGGTTTTCAATTTCAATCTCGCATTTTGGCTTCTCGAGAGGATTTGGAGGCCTGCATTGATTGGTAAGAAACTAGAAAACGACAAGTTTATTTAATTACAATATACATATATTTATTTTTCCAGTGAATTTTGTTGTTGGTGCAGGTTTATTATGCGGGTCTCGAATGTGTCTTGAGTGACACCAACATATTGGTTACAAAAGTATGGGCTGCATTTGCTCAAAGGGTTCTTCCGAAGATGAATATGTTTTCGAACAAAAAGAAGTTGATAAATCTTCTGTACATATGGTTGCTCCCTTGCATAGAGAGGAGATTAAAGTAGACTTAGTTAATCCTAAGATTGAAATAATACCTATGAATTCTAAATCAAAGCGGACATCAGAATCTGCTCTTATTTCTGTCCTTGCGACAAAAGTTGAGGATGATGGAAAAACAAGAATTATCGAAAGGCCTAAGGAAGGCCATCACAAGAGACGCTCCACCGTTGATTTTGGAGTGCGACAATCAATGTCTAGAGTTGTAAGCATACCTAATGCTGCAAAGGGTGAACTCGCAGCTGCAGGATGGCCATCGTGGCTAACTTCTGTCGCAGCTGACGCTATTCAAGGGTGGCTTCCTCGAAGTGCAGACTCATTTGAAAAATTAAATAAAGTCAGTTCTACACCTTTTCTCTTCTCATGTTTTATTTATGAATCATTCATGCATATTTCGTTCTACATATCAGCCATAATTTGCTCAACTTTGATAGCTGCATCTTGTAGTTTACGGATCCTTGTTCCTCTTATTTCTGGAAATTTCATACTGTACTCAGGGTATTGAATTTGCTTCTATCATAGAGATCATTTGTTTTTGACACAAGTAGCTGAATCATTTTCCATCCAAAGTGGCTATTTTTAAAAAGTTACTTTGTTTATGATCCATTAGAGTTTTTCTTCTTTTTCTTGGGTTACTTTGGAGTACCTCTGGAAAATGGATTTTTTTTTTTAATTAGAAGAATTGGGGACAGGGAAATGGAAGTACAATGTGGGAAATTGAACCTCACCGAGAAGGTGTATATTTAGGAGGTCGTCAACCAACTGAGCTACTAACATATTCCCCCAATGAATTGTCAATTCTAATTGTAAATAAAATGATTTTCAAGAGTACTAGTATTTTTATTTTTTTTGAGTTCCAAATATGAACTTCCTTAACATAGGGTAAGAGTGCTTGATTACCTTGCACTTGCTGGAAGCACTGTGGAAACATAAATTTATGTCCAGCCAAATATAATGTGATTTAGTTTTTCCGAGATCTTTGGACTAATAAAGAGTTTGAATTTTCATACATTCCGGCAATTAAGTTGATAAATGTTTAAATATTATGCAGATTGGTCAAGGAACATACAGTAGTGTGTACAAGGCCCGTGACCTTAAAACCAATAAAATTGTTGCAATGAAGAAAGTGAGATTTGTCAATATGGATCCAGAGAGTGTTCGCTTTATGGCAAGGGAAATATCTATTTTGCGTAAATTGGACCACCCAAACGTTATGAAACTTGAGGCTTTGGTGACATCTAGGATATCAGGCAGCTTATATCTTGTATTTGAATACATGGAACACGATCTTGCTGGACTTGCAGCAGCACCTCGGGTTAAGTTTACTGAAGCACAGGTACATCTTTCTCTTCTTGTCTGAAAAACCCTGGGATGTTCATAATTAGCACACCCAAGTCCTTACTAGATGCAAAAGCAGAAAATCCTCCCAGAATAGAAATCTTTGAACTTATTTAATGACTCCTTCATGGACTGAACCTAGAGAATACTGAGACTAAGTGAAAGCAAGAAAATAAGGCCCAAAGACGAACAAAATCATTTGTAAATTAAACTTATTTTACCACCACCCTCCGGTAGCTGCATTTTAATCTACACGATATATTTCGATGTTCTCCAAAATTTTACATGATGGTTTACAGATTAAATGTTATATGCAACAATTGCTTTGTGGACTTGAACACTGTCATAGCCGGGGTGTACTTCATCGAGACATTAAGGGTTCAAACCTTCTCATTGATGATAATGGTGTTCTAAAGATTGGAGACTTTGGCTTGGCTACAACCTTTGAGCCCAACCAAACACAGCCATTAACAAGTCGTGTTGTAACTCTATGGTATAGAGCTCCTGAGCTTTTGCTTGGTGCAATGGAATATGGAGTGGCCATAGATATGTGGAGTGCTGGCTGCATCCTCGCTGAATTATCTGCTGGAAAGCCTATCATGCCTGGAAGAACAGAGGTACTTTCAATTCACTCTTCAATCTAAACTTTATTCACTTATGATTGATATCTCCTCCTAACACACTTCTGATCTCTTTGGAAGTGTCGCTTTGGAATTATTCCATTACCGAAAGAGTTTAAAGCCATTCTCTAATTTCCACTTTAAATTTGTTTGATGCTTTTGACACAGTAAATTCTAGTTCTATACATTTGTTTCAGTTTCATGCATGTTGACTTTTCCGAGTTCACAATTCATTGTTGGTTCCTGTAACTGTGAACTGAAACAATTTTGCAGGTGGAGCAAATGCATAAGATTTTCAAACTTTGTGGTTCACCTTCCGAAGAATACTGGAAGAAATCAAAACTACCTCATGCTACTAGCTTTAAGCCACAACACCCATATAAGCGATGTGTCACTGATACATTCAAGGACTTTCCCCCTTCAGCTTTGGCCCTTGTTGACATCCTACTTTCAATCGAACCAGAAAGGCGTGGTACTGCTTCTTCTGCACTCAACAGTGAGGTAAGAAACCATGTTCCTTGAATAGCAACACCTCTTTAGTTTCTTTTCCTTATGAGTGACAAATACCGTCTACGGTGGTTATCAGCCAACTAAGAGTATTTGTTTCCTCTGCTTGTAATGGTCATTCATATTCCTTGTATCATGATTGGAAGCATTTTTAAGCAAGTATTATTACATTATTAATAGCTGGAAATTACATTCTCTTCTATCCTGTGAACATTCAGAAATTCTACTTAATGATCATAATTGCTTTAGAATCAACCTTGTTGTTTCTTTTTTAATTAATCTGGTTGTGCATTACTTGGAAGTTTTTGTCTACATCATCATTTGAATATTTCATGAACTCAAAATGGTCCAATCAGATTAATGTCTGTTTGTTAACCTATTCTGCATTGACGTTTTGCTGTCTGCCGACATTGATATGATTTAAGGTGTTTTTTTTCCTTTTCTAGACATGATTGTTTTATCTTATTTGGCATACCAAGATTGTCTTTCACAAATTACCAAAAGTATTCTATATGTTTTTGTAAGTGCTTACTTTGCTTTCTATCTTCTTTGTTTTTGTTTTTTTACTTTCAGTTCTTCAGTACAAAGCCCTTACCTTGTGATCCATCTACTTTACCGAAATATCCTCCAAGCAAGGAATATGATGCTAAGATTCGAGAAGAGGAAGCAAGAAGGTATCTAATTTTAGCTCTTCACAACGTCTTCCTTGTATCTAAAATCTGCATATCATTCCATTTGCTACATTATTTTTCTATGTTATGGTCTCTGCATTTGTTTCATTCTTTCATTATCAGTTCGAGTTCAAGTTGCACTACTGTTACATTCTCCAATTAATTCGAACAAGAACAATAGATATCAAGCATAAAAGTAATCTTACCTCTTGAAATAAATAGTTTTTGTAAGGTTTAACGATGAAACCTAAGTAACTATTACACAAAGGTGTAAAGAAAATAACTCTCAATAATATTGATAACGTTGTTGTTGTCAAAAAGAACAAAGTCCACCCTTATATACGAGGGAAAAATCATCAAATCCTCTCCCAAATAACATGAGATTCGAATACTACTTTTATGAACATAATAACAAAAAAACCTAACTTGTAAATTTTAAACTAGAAAAACATGTAAATATCACACTTCTTCCGGGAACTACTTAACAAAAAGTAAGCAAAGAAGTCAAATTTGCATCAAAACACACATGCCATAATCAGCCCTTTGGGTGTGCATTTCAGCCTATTTTGGGCTAAATTTTGAACTTTCCATGTCCCATGTGGCTCAATCTTCCTTCTCTTGGACCACGAAATACATGTAGTACTTGGCCCACTCCTCGCCATGATTTTGGGTTCATTCTTGGCTTGATTTCCCATTGAAACCCATTACCCTTGTCTTGATTTCCTTAACTTCTAAAGTTACATCCAAATTCTTTAATGGAAGTAAGACACCATGGATTCTATTCACAAAGTCTTTAGTATTCTATCTTTTTTGAGTAAAACTAACAAATTTCACTAACTGAAGTATCTGTAAATAAAATCATGACTATGGACTACCCTAGTAAGCTACCAATAACCTGTACTATTGTATTGTACTAGTAATCCTTTTCTTACGTTCATGATTAATTTGGTCTGTACTTTTTCACTTTTGCGTAGTCTCACAATTTAGAATTTTGTTAATCCCAGGCGGAAAGCTGAGAGTGTGAAAGGATGTGGAGATGAATCATTGAGCAAGTCGTCAAGGCAATCAAAGGGAGAAAGCACTACAGAATCCATTGCTGGGCAGGTTGATCTTCTTCTATTTTCCCAAAGAAATTGAATTAAGGTTTTTCTGTTCACTGTCATTGAAAATGAATGGTTTCCACATTGCAGGGACAATCAAATATCAGCATCAGTGTTAAATATAATCCTCTAGAAGAAAGTGGAACTGGATTCCCTATTGAGCCACCAAGAGTGAAAAATAGGAACGGATTTATTCATTCTACTTCAGTGATCCATCCTAATGCAACTGGATATTCTCGCAAAGTCAAAGAGGATTCATGTACATCCCAACATGGTGGAGAGTTTCTAAGACAGGGTTCTCACACGTCTCGAGCTGTAGGAGACTTTTCAAGTGTTCATTCAAAGAGGGATGATGGGTCATCTTATGGGGATTCAACGGTGTGTACTGCAATTAATCTTTACTTTCCAATTTGCATGTTTACTTTAACATCCCTTTTTGATGTTACAGGTTTATGTGCCAAAGAAAAGTAGACTTCTTTGCTCTGGACCACTAGTGCCACCAGGGGGAAGTATGGAAGACATGTTAAAGGAACATGAGAGACAAATCCAAGAAGCAGTTCGAAAAGCACGTCTAGAAAAAGGAAGGACCAAAAAGAATTGTTATGATTATGACTAGGCCAAATTCATGATCCACCTCCTATCTTTTGAACTGATTGCTCACTTCTGCCGGAACAATTTACTTCTTTTGTCATGTAAATGAGATCCACAGTTGTAAAGGACCTGGGAGGAGATACTGATACATTCCAGTACAAGTGTCGCGCATTAAGGCCATTTCCTTCGGGGTGGGGGGGAAAACCTCGATTTGGAAGGAGGGTAAAGCTAAGCATGTTGTCGAATTAGTTGCCTTATAATATATATATATATATATGCACACACCTTTGAGGATGGGAAATTTGCTTGTATAGTTTGAAGAATTTCCTGATTCCTGGATTGGTTTATGTTATGTGTACATGCTAAATCTATTTCTTCTTTAATATCTTGGAAAATTGAAGTTCACCACTTGTTTAATTTATTGTAGGAGGAAAGTTATCCTTGTAAAGATAAATCTGGTTAATCTAGTCTACATTTAAATTACAAAAAAAAGAAAAAAGAACGGTTGCTAAGGACGTGCATTTTGTTTTTTTGCTAAAAATTTCCGAGCTTCAATATTTATATTTTAAACTAAAACGGTCAAAAATGTTCTTAGACTAAGTGAAATTGAACAAAAATGTCTTCAGTTAATGATTTGATCTAAAAATGCATTCGCATCAATAGATTGGTTTTGAAATGTCTTATTGTTATTTAATGGGTATGCTTCTTTTTTTTCAAATAAATATATTATTTCTTTTTAAAAAATATTATTTTTCTAATAAAAATATTACTATTAGAGAACCCAATTTTTTTTTCTTTTAAATTCACTTTAACTAATAAATAAGTAGAAAATAACCTTTTTCCTTCCTAATTTCTTTGTAACAATTAAAATAAAATAACACCGATAATATAAGGGCCCAGTTGCAGACAACACAAGGTAACATCAAGGATATTTTTTAGAGAAGAAAACACAGTAGCAGATGCTTTAGCCAATGAAGTAGTTGACACACGAGGCAAAAAAGAATACCACAGTTTTGATGAGCTATCAGTAAATATAAGGAAACAAATAAACATGGACAAGGATCAAAATCTAATCTTAGGATTAGGACACGACAAATAAAAATGCAATGATCCATAAAAGGAAAAGCAGAGGAAGAAAGAAGATACATTCACATAATAGAGAGAAGCATAAAAGGGGTCACAATATTTACAAGCCCAGGGGAAATAAAAAGTACATTTATCAGCTTTATTGCCAAGAGAATGACAAAAGAGATGTGCTTAACTTAGCTAGCTGTCCTAGATTCCAAAGAGCTTCACCAAAAAGAGGGATAGTTGGCGACTCACACCACAGCGTTCCAGAACAATCATCAAAGAAGAGTTTCTATAAAGATACATGATATAATGTTAGAGGCAACATAATAAGGGTAGGGAAGAGAGGGGAAAGAAAAGGATGAGGAGGAACTTACCAGAAGCCATTGAAGATGATAAACAGAGCCTGTTGTTCAGCTCAACGGAAACGTCAATCAGGCTGCGAGAAAAATTGGAGAAGACGCAATTCTCCTGTAACAATATCTAGTCTTAGACACTCAATTAGGAAACCTTTTATATTCTCTTTGTGGACCATGTTTTTTGGGCCTGAATGTATAAACATGAGTTCATTTTTGGGAAAATTTTCAAAACAACAATATTTTAGCTTTTAGTGAGACTCCTTATTAACAATTTCATTATTTATTAAAAATGTCATTATTTTAGTTTGTTAAGGGATTAGTTATGTATTTATTTTATTTTGATTAATTTGAAAGAATACAAATAATTAATAACAGAACAGAGAAAATCATCGAACAAAAAAATTCAAAAAAGGTAAAAAAGATTTTAAATACAAATTAGTTACGTTTTGAAAAGAGCATAAATAGCCATCTTTCTGTCGAGCGTTTTTTTGCTTTCTTCTTAAGAACATCAAAAAAAAATTAAAATAATTTAGTTTGTCTTCTGAATCATTCATCTAATAACTTTCAAAGCTTCTTCAAGTTGAATACGACATATTTTTGAAACGGAATTTTTTAAAATTGACGACTATAAATTTGTCGCATTCAGTGAACAATCGAAAAATAATCAGGTATTTTTTTCCGTTTTTTTTATTTGTTTGGATGAGATATTCGTATATGTTGAGTACAAGAGTGTTGTTTTTTTTCTGATTTAATCAATAAAATCTTTGTATGTATTGGGATTTATAGATTTTTTTGGATATTTTGTATCCAAATTATGATGTATAACAAATGATTTTTTTTTTTTAGTTTAGTAGATGTTTTTTCTATTTGAATGCATACAATAATTTGTATCCCATTAAGTTAATGTAACTAATCGATCATGAACTATATGTTGAATACAACAATATATGAATACAAAAGTGAGATGAAAATGTTGGGTTATGGAGGTTGATTATGGCGTCATGCGGAAGCTTATAATTTGCAAATCATATAGTTGATAAATCAGATAACAAAAACTTATACTAAAAATCAAAATATTATTATATCAAAACTAATATAAAGAAAAACATTGAAATTGTTGAGAGAATAAATCTCCC
>JAJOOO010013018.1:0-37331 GCA_029582685.1 Solanum piurae
TACACTTGTTGGTGAATATTACTAAACAAGCCTCAAAATTTAATTTAAAAAACTACAAAATACTTTGCTACGCCTAAGTCTCATGAATACAATACCTTAAATTTAGATTTTTGTGATGAAACTTCAATAAATTTTCTCCTTTTGACGTTGACACTCCGATCTTGATCTTCATGATCAGATGCAATAGATTTTCCTTTTTTGATCTCCTCTAACTTTCTCCTTCTCAGGTACTCCTTTGACCTCTCCTCATTTCATCGATCAACAACACTATGATCAACTGTCGGTAATGGAAAAACGCTAACACTTTGGATGTTACAACAGTTTGAATGAGATACAGGTGTTGGAGACAACAAACGAAAGTTAGGCTCACCAATTGGTGTTACCATCTCAACAAATTCATCGTGTAATTCCATTTCAGATGATGAATCTTCCTTCACCATTTTCAAACTACTGTGTACAAAAAGAAACAATGTGCATCAATTACTACCGAAGATGAAGCTTACCGCAAACAGCGTACACAAATAATTGAATGAAACTCACAATATTGAATACTATTCCTACCTGAAGTATGTGAAAAAACAATAAAGTTTCTATCATAATAGATAGAAACTTTGATAACTACCCAAATAGTATGACCAACCGTACTCTTTTTTATTTAACATATATATATATTAATAATTATTATTATTATCTTTTCAACTTCTTTAAACTGCTATTTATGTAAAAAAAACTTTCATATTTGTAATACTGAAAAAGTACTATTATTTATGTAGTTAAGTCTTAAGGATGGTCTTTCCACGTAATTTTCCCATTAAACTCTAATTCCTTATTACCCAAGACAAAAAACCCAGGTTTAAGTCTTTTAAAGTCTTTCAAGTTTCACAAACTTGTTAGACTTATCCTTTGCTCAATACTCAATTGCAGTAAATAACTATTTACTACAATCTTACAACAATTTCTCACAAACTCACAGCACTCCCCAAGTAACGTACAAAACTCTCTCAAGAACTTGATCGTGTTTTGTTTTTCTCTCTATTTAAGTGCGCAAACTTCCTTGAAGAAGTTAGTTCCCTATTTATAGATTTGGACTTGCATCTGAAACCTATTTCAACTCGGACTCCTACTCGCACTCGACTTCCTCTTCTGCTTAGAACTTGGAAGCTCACGTGGTATGTTTTGCTTTTCTTACTTCGTGTAGTCTTCCTATTTGATTGCAAAATCCTTCTCCCAGTCAGATTAGATGAACTGATGAACTTGTATCATGTTGACACAACCTCTTCTATGCAACTTTGCCATTCTTCAAAACACTTAGCTTATTTCCACCTAACAAATTCCCCCTTTTTGACGATGGCAAATATTTCAAGCTTTGTATTGAACTTTCATTTGTATTTGTATTGCATTGAACTTTTGAACACTAACTCTTGAACACTATCAGGTATTGCAATCAAATTATGCATCTTCCATCTTTTGACATTAGACAAAAACTAAAAGACGAATCTATACACGCCATATAAAGTAATAATAACACTATAAACCATAACAAAAAAAGCCACCAAACTTAGTCATTAGTTACAAAAAGGAATGAAACAACAAAAGCCATTATCCACAAAAGTCAGTAAAGCACACTACAATTGTAAAGAAGGACACAAAACACACGATAAAACACATGTAGGCTGGAGTTTTAAACAGAGGGTGGCACAAAAGAGGATGAGGATGGAGATCCCTTAGCTAACAGATCAACAATGTGCTTCAGATGAGCAGAATTGGAGGATCTTTCAGTATCCAATGCTTCTTGAGTCTTAGCAAGCTCTTCTTTAAGTCTAGAGTTTTGTTCGACCAACCCAACATGCTCAAGGCTGTAACTAATGTGCAACTGATCCATGGTAGCTGAGTGAGAGACTTTAAGAGCAGCAATTTCCTCACCCTTTGTAGTCAATGAGGCCTTTAGGAATTGCATAGGTGCATTTGCCCCTATAGAGGTAGCAGGTATAGCAGCATGATCTACTTCCCCCAAAACATCTTTGGTAGTCTGTACTTGCCACTCTTTGACCGGAACTTGAAAATACTCAAAGATTGCTCCAAGCCAGAATCCATACCCAAGCCCATTATCCTTGTTATCATGCGCACAGATCCTATGAATGTGACTAAGAATTAATTATGGAAGATTAATTTGAACCTGAGATATCAATAATTCCATGAGCGTGAGATCCAAATAGTTCGCCTCCGTAAGCTTCTGCTTCCTAGGGAGAATGCCTTTGTTCACTACATCAAAAAGTAACTTATGTAAATGAAGCATGGCTCCTTTATCCACCCTAGTGTAATCCTCTAGCATAGGATCATTCACAAGCCGACGCGATATCTCAAGGGTTGATGAAAGACCATCCAAAGGAGGCCAATTCCGTTTGACATAGTGATACCATCATATGTTAGGTACACCCACCATTTTTGACAGAACCTCAGTTGTTAATGTGATAGACATACCACTAACCTTACTAGAAATAGAAGAGGCAGACCCAACCACATTAAAATAAAATTCCCTTGTTTCTTTCCTACCCATCTTACGTCGTCGATTACCCTAAAGAAACAGTGCATTCCAACCATGTGCATGTAACAGTATAAGCAATTCACCCACCCCAAAACCGATAATAACCCGACCCCTAATCACACTTAACTTCAATATCACCATCAAAATTATCGTTGTAACCAGATTTCTTCACAGATTTTGGCAGAAGTGACATGTTCCTTTGAACTACCCATAGACACATTTCTCTTTCTTTTTCTATCCTTCTTAGGTTGGATAGTATCATCAATAATATCAACAGGGTTTAAAAGAGGAACAAACTTAATTCTCTCTCCACGTGATTTCTTGGTGGATTTAGTAAGAAGTACTGCATCCAGATCACGTTGCACCGACCTAGTAACTCGAACCGAAATCGCCACTGATGGTTCAGAAAATGGATCTTCTTGAGGCCTATCAACAGAAGTAGCGATGGGTTTATCGGGCGCTCGACGAAGTCATGAACATAGTCGCTTAGGAATCAATTTTACCAACGGAGTGTCGTCTTCATCACTATAAGTGGTATAAACTTGCCCCTTTGACGATTTTGGCTCCCCCTTAGAATAGGCAGCCATATTTTCACCAGAGTCAGACACTAACCTCTGGTTTCTTTCTTTCCCCTGAATTGAAGCTTTCTCCATGAGAGGATAAGCAAGATGTGTTATATCAAAGGAGTCAATGACCATTACATCAGGCAAGATAGGCGGACTTTCTTGATTCTTGAAAGGTATAATAGCAAGGTTGAGATTTTTGGATGGTGAAGTCATGATTTGGGAATGGTTTGTAAAGATTTCAAAGAGAAAGAGAGATAATGGAGAATGGGGTTTTGTGGAGGATGAAGAAGAACGAGATATAATTTGAGAGTGGTTATTGGGAAGTGGAAAGGTTTTTGAAGAAGAGAGAAAGATTCATTTGATGGTATGGTGAGCTTGATTGAACTTTTGGCAGTTTAAATCATATTTTCATACAGATTAATTTAATGAGGGAACGGGTAAAGGATACAAGTCACTATATTTTAGACCTCTTTAATAAGTGTAGTGTACATACCTTTAATTGTAAGATGATGGCCTTCGAAGTCCTAATCCCTTGAGTCTCTAATTACTTGATGATGGTAGTTCCTTTAGTTACAATTTATCATAAATATTAAGACTTAAAATATAATGTAATGGAGGACCATAGTTTACTGAGTAAGCAGAGATACTTAGGTGATTTTTATCATCCCTAATTCCAACATGTTCCTTTCAAAGTGTTCCCTTGCTAAAACTTTAGTAAGGATGTCAGCAATTTCTTGTTCAGTGGCACAAAAATTCATGGAGATTAACTCCTTTTCTACGTTGTCCCTTAGAAAGTGATGACGGATATCTATATGTTTTGTTCTCTTATGTTGGACAGGATTTTTTGCAATGTTAATTGCACTTGTATTATCACAAAAGATTGGGACACACTCAATGTTAAGACCAAAGTCACTAAGATGTTGTTTAATCCATAGGAGTTGAGCACATCATAAGGCAGCTGCTACATATTCTGCCTCTGCAGTGGATAATTCAACCAAATTTTATTTCTTTGATCCCAATGAGATTAGGCATGAACCTAGAGAGTGAGCCATACTTGTGGTGCTTTTTCTATCTACTAAATAACCAGCATAGTCAGCGTCAGCATACCCTATTAATCCAAAGTTACTTCCTTTTGGGTACCATAGACCTAAATCAGTAGTCCCTTTCAAGTATTGAAGAATTCTTTTGACTGTTTGGAGGTAAGATTGTTTGGGGTTGTCTTGAAAACAAGCACATAATCCTACACTGAACACAATATCAGGCCTGCTGGCTGTAAGATACAAAAGTGATCCAATCATACCTCTATACAATTTTTATTCCACAGAAGAACTTGTTTCTTCCAGGTCTAATTTTGTGGATGTAGCTATTGGGGTATCGATTTGTTTAGCATCTTCCATTTTGAATCTTTTGAGTAGTTCTTTGACATACTTTTGCTGATGAATTAATGTACCTGTAGGTGTTTACTTTATTTGAAGCCCTAGAAAGTATTTTAATTCTCCGATCATGCTCATCTCAAACTCATTGCTCATAAAGAGCCTTATCAATCTTGTAAACATAGTCAGGATAGTCATTGTTCTCAAAACCCAGAGGTTGTTTAACGAATACTTCTTCCTTTAGTAACCCATTAAGAAATGCACTTTTTACGTCTATTTGATACAAAGTGAACTTCATGTGAGCTGCAAATGTTATGAGTAGTCTGATTGACTCTAGCCTTGCCACAGGTGCGAATGTCTCATCATAGTCTATCCCTTCTTCTTGGTTGTACCCTTGAACTACTGACCTAGCTTTGTTTCTTGTTATTGTAATGTTCATCTAATTTGTTTCTAAACACCCATTTTGTATCAATTATAGTTATGTTTGATGGTTTCGGCACAAGATGCCAAACTTTACTTCTTTCAAATTGGTTCAGTTCCTCTTCCATGGCTATGATCCAGCCTGCATCTTGAAGAGCTTCACTTATGTTAGTTGGTTCCACCATGGATAGGAATGCGTTAAAGGCACAATGGTTTTTCAGCCCTGATTTGGTGGTTATTCTGGAAGTAAGATCAGTATGTATGTTGTCCAAAAGGTGAGAGCTTTGATACTTAAATCCCTTTATTTCAGTCTCATTGTGTTCCTCGTTACCATTTTTTCCAGCTTCTGCTTGACCCATTTTGATTGTGTCTCCTGAATCTCCATTTCAGTCAATAGTGGCATTTTCTACCGTAGATGTACCTGTTTCTTTCACATATTGTTGTGCAGTTTCACTGGATGTTCTTGATAGTTCCTCATCATCCTGTAAGTCATATTTAGTCATAGCACTTTCTTCATCAAAAACTATGTGTACGCTTTCTTTGACACACATTGTTCTTTTATTCAAGACCCTATAAGCTTTGTTGTGTGAAGAATATCCTAGGAAGGTTCCTTCATCACTTCTAGCATCAAATTTTCCTAGCAAGTTTTTTCCATTATTGTGAATAAAACATTTACACCCAAAAGATCTTAAGTGTGATATGTTAAGTTTTCTTCCTTTAAGTAATTCATAGGGATTTTTATTGATAATTGATATAGGCATACATCTATTAATAATGTAGCAAGAGTATTCATTGCCTCAGCCAGAATTGATTGGTTATGCTATTAGCAAGCATCATGGTTCTTGCCATTTCTTATAGAGTTATAATCTTTCTTTCTACTACCCCATTTTTTTGGGGAGTTCTAGGAGCATAAAAGTTGTGTTAAATACCTTGAGAGGAACAGAATTAGATGAACCAAGAATTTTCAAATTCTGTTCCATGATCAGTTCTGATTGCGACCAACTTATTTTCAAGTTTCCTTATCAAGGAGCTAAAGGCCTCAAAAGTATCATTCTTGGAAGTGAGAAATACTATCCAAGTGTACCTAGTATAATCATCAACTAGCACGAATGCGCACCTTTTTCTTCCTTTGCTTTTACCTTTCATAGGTCCGCAAAGATCCATGTGAATTAGTTCTAATGATTTGGTTGTACTGATTACTTGTTTAGATTTAAATGAGGCTTTAACTTGTTTTCCTCGGTTACATGCTTCACAAATCTTATCACTTTTGAACTTAGTCGTAGGAAGTCCTATTACTAAATTGTCAGATATAAGTTTGTTTTTGTACTTGACTTGCATGACCCAGACGTTTATGCCATAGCAGAGGATCCTTTTCCATTACACTACTTAAACACATGAGTTTTTTTGTAGAGAGTTTAGAGGTATCTACTGTGTTAACATGTTTGTTCCTTTGTCCAGTTAGGACAATGTCTCATGTTGTTAGATTGATTACTTCTACACCAGTGGAATGAAAAATTACCTTGTTTCCTTTGTCACAAAGATGAGAGATGCTGAGGAGGTTGTGTTTTAAACCTTCAACATAGTAAGCCTTTTCGATTGAGTATTCACCAATCATTCCGATTTTTCCGATGCCCTTAATCTGTCCCTTTTTTTCACCACCAAAACCTACCAGGCCACCATCCTTTTCTTCAAGTGAAAGGAATTTAGTTTTATCCTGGGTCCTTTCTTATTAACAAAAGGGTGAATTAAGTCCCTGTTTATCCAGTTTGGAGGAAGATTTTTTCTTGAAGCATACATGTTCCTTATCTTGTGGTTATGGCATCTTCCATTGTTTTTGTTAGAGTTAACTCTGGTTTTATGGTAAGTATTCTTGGAATGACCTGTACTTCTACATATTGAGCACAATGTAGGAAATTCTTTTATGGATTTATTTGCATACCCTATACCAATTTTATTATTTCGAGTGTTGTTGCCCAGATGTGTTACAATCATAGACAATTTAGTCCATTTATTTGCTTGATTAAGCTCATTTTTAGTTTTTACTAGTTCAAAACTTATTCTCCTGGAATTTTCCTTTTCTGCAAGTAATTCTCTTTTGATTTTCTTGACTTCATGTTCACCTACAAGTTGATCACTAAATTTTTCTTTATCCATTACCTTTTGGTGAAAAAATTCCGTTTTCAATGATACATTACAAGTCTCAACTTGTTTTACCTTTTCTAGCAAAAGTTTATTTTTCTCTTTTAGATTAGTGTTGATCTTTTGAAGATCAATATACTCGAATTTCAGACTAGTCATGTCATTTAACAATTGACCTTTTTCACTAATTAATTCTTGTATAGTGCCTTTGAGTGTAACCATGAATGAGGACAAAATTTTCTTAGAGAATAAGCTTAGTCTATCCTTTAGATTGGAGATATTTACCTGATTTTCTTCGTTTTAGGAATCAGATTCATGTTTTGTGTCTTCTATGGCCATTAGAGCAATGTCCTCTTCTTCGTCAGCGTCATCTGAACCTATTCCCCAGCCAACGTACATAGCCTGATTTTTCTCTCTTTCCTTCCCTTTCTTTTTATTCATTAGTTCTCTTTATTCTTTTTCAGCCCTTTCCCTTTTCCATTCTACTTCACACATAGGACAATCTTTGATTTGATGATCAGTTTTACCACATTTGTAGCATCCACCATTTTGACCTTTTTCTATGTTTTTCTCCTTGGTAGGTGCAGATTTCTTTCCAAAATTCATACCTTTCATTAAAAATTTCTTAAAATTCCTTCTTATCAAGGCTATGTCTTCTTCATCTAGATCTGATTCATCGTTTTCATCAGTGACCTTGAGAGCAAGATTTTTTTCCTTACTGCATTCACTTCTTTTAGTTCTTTCAACATTCATCTCATAAGTTTTCAAGTTTCCTACCAATCATCTAAGGTCATATTTGTTAGATCTTTGGCTTCTCTTATTACAGTTACTTTGATTTCTCATGGCCTCGGTAGAGTTCGTAGAACCTTGTCTACATGTTCCTCTGTAGTGTATATTTTTCCTAATGACATAAGCTCATTTATTACAGTGATGAACCTGGTGATCATGTCACGAAGTGATTCTCCATTCTTCATTTTAAAGGACTCATATTCCGTGCATAGTCTAGATATCCTGAACTTTTGAACTTGAGTAGTACCTACATGTGCGTTTTGGAGCGTGTCCCATATTTGTTTTGCAGAAGTGCATCCAGAGATTCAGCCGAATTCATCAGGTCCTAGCCCACATACTAGAATACATTTAGCTTTGGCATTCTTCCCTAGCATCTTATAGTCAGCTTCTCCATATTGAGATTTGGGCTTGGGAATATCCTTGCCTTCACTGTCCTTGATAGTTGGCATCAAAGGTCCATCAGTAGCCCTCACCCATAACTCATAATCTTCAGCTTGAATGAAGTCTTCCATCCTAGACTTCCACCATGAGTAGTATTTCCATTGAATAAGGGTGGTCTGTTGATTTGTTGTCCTTGACCATATTCGAGAGGAGGTGCAGAGTTCATAGTAATCTTTATCTTGAGTTATTAGACTCTTGATTAGGATAACCTGCTCTGATACCACTTGTTAGAATTATGACCTCCTTAATTCTATAAAGAAACATGTACTTACTACTTGTTCTTTACTGTTTGAGAGTTGTAGTGAACAATTTTGTAAAATAATAATTAGTTCACAACTCTGTATTATTTATCTCAACTTCAAACAACACAATGATTACACACCTATGTAATCTAAGGAATTATAAACTCTAATTCCTTACTACCGAAGACAAAAAAACCCCAGGTTTTAGTCTTTGAGTAATTTTCAATTTGATTAAAAAAATAGCAGTCTCTAGGGAAAATGGGCACAATTACTGGTCATCCCAAATACATCAATTCTTGGTAAGAAGATGGAATGATCTTGTTGTAGCCATGTATTGTGGCCTAGCAGTGAATGAAAACCAGGGTGAAAATTCCAACAGAAACAAAGTGCTAGGTGATTTCTTCGGTACTTAAACTGGTGGGAGGTAGCAAGTACCCGATGAAATAAGGAAGGTGTGCGCAGCAGGTAGCCCAGACACTGCGGCTTTTTAGAAATGAAATGATCTTGCTGATAATCTTAAAGCTCTTTGAACCAATAAATATGAGAAAAATTGCCTTATTTTCCAGCTGTTTTGAAAACTAGAATTGTCTTCCCTGTGACCCCGTTCTACAATAATAATTTGAAATGTTTTATATCACTTCAAAGGCATAAATGTACTCTTCACTATTAATAGCACTGAAATAAAATTTTATTTGTTAGTTTAAATGATGTTGCTTGCTGCGACTTGATTCCTTATGATCTCCTTTTTAAGATGGACAATCTAATACCTTATCCCTTATGATCTCCTAGACAATCTATCTAAGGTCAAAGTTTCTTGGGGGTGGTGGTGGTGTGTGGTAGTACTCTTTACCACTGCATCTGGATGACCTTAATGTGATCTGAATAGGTCCATATTTTCTACTTCAAGCCTTCAAATTTGCTTACCATTCAAAATTAACTCAAGGGATGGAAGTTATTCTTATTTACCTCTGGAGCAATTGTAGCATACATACAGATTAATATGAATGATTGGATGACTTTTGTGGAGCACAATATTGTTGTTTAGCTGATTTTTATCGCATATCTCTTTTGCACTTTTTTGGTAAAACGGAAAGTTCCTTAGGCAAATAAATAAAGAGAAACAATGTGGTCGAATTTGCAACTACAAAATTGCTAAATAATTGATCTATTTCCCAAGTCCCACTTTCTTTCCTTGATTCAAAGACCTAGAGTAAACTGCCTTAGTTGAATTTAACTATTTTGAACATGGGAACTGTTCTGTTTTGTCGGATGGGTGGTGTTTCAGAGAAGTTGAACGTATGTACAGCCAGTAGTTTATTTTCATTTATTTCATCGAAATCTGCAACTAATAAATTTATATGTAGTGGAACATGAAGTTCTGGAAAGAGAAAGAGGAAGATTATGAGCATTGTATCAGCAACAACATCAACAACCACAACCACATCAACAGAAGCCATCGTCGCAGCACTAGTAGGGATCTCGATCAACAATTTGCAAACCTCACTCTGAAACAAAAAGAGGCTGAGCGTGATGCTGTTTCAGGACAACTCCACATTTGATCGTAACTGTAGCTATGGCTTTAATCATGTCTTACTGACTATCCCTCAGTTGACTTTGCCATGGAGTGACAAAACTTCACGATTTCCATTGTGCGATATCAAGAAGAGGTCTTGCTTCCCATGTGCTCACCTCCAACGGGTTTGTTCTCCTTCTGTCTAAATTGATTCTAGTTCTTGTTACAACATGTGTCTTTTACATCAAGATTTGTTAAGCTTTTATGTGCACCTGGTGGTCAATGCTAAAGAAAAGCATTTGTCGCAGTTTACTCACCAGAGGTGGTTAAATCCAGCATAATATCTCATGTCTTTGTATGTTCGGAATGATTAAATTCCTCAGTTTTCCTTTGTAACATTTTCCAGCTCCTGATTCCCCTCTAATTTCATCTTCATAAACCATGTAATGTAAGCATTGATGGAGGAGCTCCTTTCTGCTCATTCCTTGTTTCTTCTTAGTGCAATAAAAACATTCTTGTTAATTTTTAACTTTCTATGAAGTTATTGTCTTATGGTACATGGCACCTAGGCCTAGCAAACCCTAACCCTACCCTACCTAATATCTGACATTAATTTTTCATGTAAGTATTGAATTTTAATTAAAATCATATGGATTTTCCATTCTACTAGAGGGATTAATCCACCATTCAATTCAATACATACATAAGAATAAAAAGGGTAAAATATGGGTTGTATTCATATTGGACCAACTGCTGATAAAACAAACACTACAAAGGAAAATAGGATCTGCAGATCAAAGATAAATCTTTCAACTGCTATAAATCCTCAAACAAACAAGAAAAAACACACACGATCCCAATCTTTAAAACATTCAGAAAATATACCGTAAATAAAAAACCCATACAAATAAATCACTCAATTCTCTTTCTTTTCCGCTTATCAGCAACAACAACATTCTTGTTCTCCAAGAAATGAATTCTCCTGTTGACAGCAGCATGCTTTGATTCAACTAGCATCAGGAGATCTTTCTCCCCTTGTTCTTCTTCTGGTTCTAGTTCTGGTGTTGATGATTCCTTGCGCTTCATTTCGGGTTTTAGATTTTGAGAGTAGAGATAAAACACTTCTTTGCAGGCATCCAAATTGTAAGGCCAAGTTTGGAGTTCCCCATTAGGACCAGTAATAACAGTACAAACCTTGATATCACAGAGAGTTGCAAGCTCCATTTATTTCCTCTTTATGCATTCTTTCCTCTCTTGATAAGACTTGGGATTGTTTGTTTTCTTCTTTCTTTGATCTTCTTCTGCCATAGCTTGATTAGATATAGAGTCCTGAAAAGAATGAGTATGTATATATAGGTGTTTTGGGGGAATTGTATACCTTTGGTAATACAAGTTACCTATTTAAATTATAATTAGTATTCCTAATTTGAATAGGAAAGAGAATCTAATGCTCTTGGGAGGTTTGGTCAAAAATCTGCTAAAAGTTTTGGTATGTAAGTGTCCCGAATTGGGAAAGAAATATAATATAGAAAAATAGTAATTGTAACTTCCAAATTTTACTGACAGCTGGGTTAGATCGTCTATATCACGCATAGTGGGATGCGTTCTTTTTTTTTGGTACCTAGCCAAGTAAAAACATCCAAATACAACTTAATAAAACGGGTTTATTTGGAATATGGTATACAACTTTATTAAGTAAAATATTAAATGAGAGTCCTTTTTAGATTTGGTAAGACTATCTTGTGAAAATATTAGTCGTCTTTTTGTTTAATTATGTATGGATTTACTTTCTTATATTTTCTCCCACACTCCTTTGGTATATAAAGTAAAGAGAAGTTGATTTGGTTAAAGTTTGATGATTAATCAAATTAATTTTGAAAAAATAAATGAGAAAATAATTTTGAGTGGAAAATTTTAAGTATTACTACATCCGTCCACTATTAATTGTCATACTTTCCATTTTTAGAGTCAAACTATAAAAACTTTGACTAACATTTTACGATATATTTTTTTCATCATATTGATATGCAAAAAATTGCAATGCTACAAACGAATAAGAAAAACAAAAGGAATATGTATATGTATGTTTTTAGGGGAAATTTTGTACTTTTGTTAATAGAAGGTGTCTAGTTAAGTTACAATTACTATTTCTTAATTTGTACTCGTAGGAATAGAATTAAAATCTCTTGGAGGTTGGTGAAAAATATGCGAAAGTTTTCGTATGTGAAGCCTCCCGAATTGGAAAAAAAATATCCATATATTGTAACTTACCAAATTGTCTAATACATGTATTAGGTTACATAGTCTACGTTCTTTTCTCTAAACCTGGTTGGATTTGAATGTTTTTTATTTCTATCGACTCACATTCCATTTCAGCGTAAACCAAATTAAAATAATTTGATCACTCACTAAACTTTAACCAAATCATTTTCTCTTCACTTTATATACAAGAATAATGTGCGAGAAAGTATAAGAAAGTAAATACATACGACATATCTAATCAAAGAAAAAGACTATTAATATTTTCATAAAGTTGTCTTACTGTATCTAAAAAAGATTCTTTTTCAATATTTACTTAACAGAGTTATCTATTGTATCTCAAATTGACCCGATTAATTAAGTAATAAGGTTAATTTGGGATAGGAAAAACAACTCTATTAAGTAAAATATTGAAAAAAGAGCCCCTTTTGGATATGGTAAGACAACTTGTGAAAATAGCGGTCTTTTTCTTTGATTAGGTATGTATTTACTTTTCTATATTTTCTCGCACATTCCTCTGGTATATAAAGTAAACAGAAGTTGAATAGGTTAGAATTTTATGATTAATCAAATTATTTGAGAAAATAATTTTGAGTTAATTGAATGAATTATTTTTCAAGTCATCACATCAAAACTAAAGAATTATGACATGTAAGTCATGACAGAATCGTATAACGTCATATTATATTCAACGTACTTTATTTGTTTGATTATTCACAAATCACGTCATATTATTTTTAAAGCTACAAGGGGGAAAAAAGAAATCAATTCATCACAAATTAATTATAATAATTTCATGCTATATACAACCTAGTTATTATGTTGGATTACTCACAGATCATTCCAGATCTTCAACAATCCCCAACCCCAACCAGGGCCACCCAAAATTGGAGATCCTCAAATATGTTGTTTTCCAAAGCTTTCTTTTGAAGTACAACATATAATCGTATCATACTTACATCTATGCTTCAAAGACCTCTTGTGAGAGACTATCACTGTATAAATTAAGATTAATTATTCGCAACACTTACTTAAAATATTGTTAATATCAAACAAAAGGAGAAAACAATGATGGTAAGTCTATATTTCAACCTTTGAAATGAAAATTTCAGCCTTAAAATGAACCCTATTTTGAGTTATAAGTCTTGAGAGCCTTTGAAAGTCGATTATTGTGTTTTAAACTAAGTTTTGAGGAAAAGTTTTAAAGAGGCAGTTTGGAGTAAAAGTGTAAGGGAACTAAGTATTCCCAAATGTATCATTTTATACACGGAGAAAAGAGAAACTTTGATTTCTAAAAAGAGTTTATGAGTTCAAAAGATATTTCAGAGAAGTTACCTCTTTTAAGAAGATAGTTTTAGTAATTATCTAAAATTGAGGAAGAGTTATGTTTCTAAACATATGAGCATGAGTTATATATATTATTGGGAGTAGTATTGAGCACTGATATGGGGAAAAGTTCAGACAACTCAAAATCCTCATAACCATGTATGCCAATATGGGTAAAGGATCATACTTTTTTAGATAATTCCTTATTGCTTTAAATCATAGTTTAGTGGATCCAATTAGTTGAGGTGTCTTATACCCCAACAAGGTAGAGAACAGTTCTGGAAGCGTGGGCGAGACGTTGTATCATCACGTTGCTCATAGTGATGATTGTCGGTTAGAGAATCTCCCAATTAAGAGTAAAGAGTATTTTTATACATCATTGAGTATATCTCCTGCTTTATAATGTTCTAAATATTGCATCTGTTATTGTTGTTTTCATATTGAGCTGAGTTGAGATGAGGTGAGTATGACTTCCCAGAGTATCAGTTCAGTTGCTTATGTTTCAGCTTTCCCCTTACATACTCGAACATTCAATGTACTGACGCCATTCGACCTGCATCATTTTATGATGCAAATACATGTGTTCAGGGTCATCAACATGCACTCTGTTTATATCACTTGTGTCCCAACTAGCTTTGGTGAGCCTCCTTGCTTTCAAAGGATTCCACATATAATTTATTCCAATTTTGTGAAGATGTTGTGGGTCTTGTCCAGATATCTATCATAGTTATTAGAGGCTTCATAGACAGTAGTAGTTGATGAGCCTTTTCCCATTTCTTGTTATTGTTTGAGACTGGAGTTGCCTTCTTATGGCTATATGACTATTTTCTTAAACTTATACTGAGTTGAGTTATAGTTAAGACTTTATGAATTAATTTTTACATTTAAAGTTCCTATTTTGATTGAGTAACACTATGTTTGGATCGTTGTTACCCATTGTATTGTATTGTATTGTTACCATACATATGATGTTTATTTTGATATTTACTTAAAATGTATTGTATTGTATTGTTAAATTTCGTTGTTACCTAATAATGAAAACCTCCATTTTATGAAACAACCGATTTGATGTGAGTTCTATGAAAATTTTATTCAACAACCTCATGGCTCTCAAGTTCCTTTTGAAACTGCTAGCAACCAAAGATTCTACCCATATTTTAAGGTGAACATAATTAAAATAGTAATTTACATTTTAGCTAATGCCAAAATTGTTTGTATTTTAATTGATGATTATAATATCAGGATTGTATTGGTGCAATTGATGGAACACACATACATGTTAAAGTTTCACAAAGTGAAGCACCAAAATATCGTGGGAGAAAAGATTATCCAACACAAAATATACTAGATACATGCACATTTGATTTAAAATTCACATACGTGTTAGCTGGGTGGGAAGGCACATCATCTGATTCAAGAATCGTGAAAGAAGCACTAAATAGACAAGATCCACTAAAATTCCTGAAGGTAAATATTATATATATTTATATAGACATAGATACATGTAATGAACAGTAATTAAATCTTTTGTTTAATTATGTTTAGGAAAATACTACCTTGTTGATGCTGGACTCATGTTGAAAAGTGGACTTATTACGCCTTATAGGGGAGATCGATATCACTTGAAAGAGTATTCAAGAAATCCACCTCGAAATTCTCGTGAATTATTTAATTTGCGACACGCTATTGAATGAGCATTTGGAGTTCTTAAAAAGAGATTTCCTATAATTTCTAACTCAACAGAGTCATCATATGGTATTGAAACTCAAAAACTTATCATATTTGCATGTTGTATTTTGCACAACTATTTAAGAGGAGTAGATCCAAACGATGATTTACTTGCTCAAGTTGATGTGGAGATTATGAATAATAATGATGTACATGAAGACGTTCCAAATCCTAGAGAGAGCAATGAAGAATTTAGAAGAGGAGAGTTGATTTGAGATGGCATAGCAGCTGCCATGTGGAATAATTATCAAGACTAATTTTCTAGGAGAAACATACAAATAAATTTTTGTATCACATTTATTTATTTTATGTTATTTGAAAGTGATTTTGTGAACTATTGTTTTAGTTATAAAGTAATGTGTAGTGCATTTGATTTTATATTATAACTCTTCAATATTGTTGATGACAATTCTTTATTAAATTCTGATGAGTATTTATTTTAATTTTGTAGTTATCAAGATGGCGAAAAAATTGAAGCCGTTTACTTCAACTGATACAAATATTTCAGATAATTCTCTTTGTGTTTGGTCACATACTACGCACGATGCACTAATTGATGCATTTTGTCATGAGCAAGACCTTGGAAATAGGGTTGGTGGATCTTTCACTACACACGTGCTGGATAACATATTGAAGGAGTTACGATAAAAATTTCCTAATAAAATCCTTAATAAGGAGAGAATTCACAATCGGATGAGAAACATTAAAAACTAATTTAGCAAATACTATGATACATTTCAAATGGGAATAAACGGATTTCCATGGGAACCCATCACAAATATGTGGAATGACGAGCCCGAAGTATGGGATCAATTAATTCAGGTATATTCATGTTTATTAGTTTTTCTCTTACTTTTATATTTTAATGTTCATCTTATTTTCTTCAATAATGTGTTGTACTTTTCGTATGTAGGCTAAGCCTGAAGCTGCTGATTTGAGGACCAAGTCTATCAGAAATTATGATAAGCTAATGATGCTATATGGAAAGGATAGAGCTAGTGGAAAACATGCTGAGACTGGACCAGATATGTTAAAAAGAGGTACCAATAAAAATTTGAAAAGATCAAGTACTAGTTCGTTGACTATTGAATAGGTTGACAAAATAATTTCTATGAGTGGTGGTTCATTGGAAAATACTGAAGGAGATAAATAGGATGAGCAAATCAACCAATTAATGATGCACCTAAATCAAATGTCTCTTCAAAGGTACCAACACATCAAAGAAAAAATAAATCTAAACATAATCATTTTGAAGGCATGGCTGATATGTTGAGAGGTGGCATGGATAATTTGGCTCATGCCATTAATCGACTTTCAACTATGCCACCTATTTCTAAAAGCGAGATCTGACAAATAATAAAAGAGATGAATTTGGAATCTCATATGAACTCAAAGGCATATATATTTATTTTTCAAGATGCAAATATGTGTCGCACATTGATGGGATGTCCACAGGAAGAACACAAGTCTCTTTTATTGACCATGATGCTAGCACGTTATTAAGTTTAGATTATTTTATTGAATTTTAAGTATTTTTGATTTTATAAACATATGAATATTTTAGTTTTGACAATTATTTTACTATGCATTTTAAGCTACAGATTATTTGAATTATTTGTTTTGTTATGAAGATATATAGCATATATTATCGATATTATTATTAGTATAATCTAAGTTATGAATCAAATTATATACATAGTTATACATCTACATTGTTGTAAGTTGATATGGATAATCGATTTAACAATTTGTGAACGAATTAAAATTTATAGTTAGCAATTTAGAGTTACAATTGGTGAACGAATAAATAGGTTAATTAGTTAATTTGTACAAAGCAATATCTTCTCACCTTTTCATCATTTTTCAAAATTTCTTAATTAATGCGGTACGTGATAGTTTTTAGAATTGAATATAAAATATTAATTTTATCAACGTTTAATTAAATCAATCTAGATACAAACGTGATAATAATGTTTGATAATATAATTATAATTGATGATATAATTTTATGTTATTTTCATATGACATAAAATAATATGCATGATTGACGGATAGTTTTGTTATTTTATTAGTAATTACTGATAAATTTAGTATTTGAAATAATTAAGGACATTTTAGTAAATTTTTAAATTACAATACAGTACAACACAATCAAACTAAATAATAAAAATGTTATTAACTAGCAACAAACAATACAGTCTAACAAAACATTGTATCTACCATTAAATACAATACAATACAATACAGTACAATACATTACATTATGAAACAATGAAACAATGAGTAATAATGATCCAAATAGAGTGTAAGTCTTTCGCTAAATAATGAGTCAGGCCAAGGGTTCGCTTGGGGACCAACGATGGTTCTCGAGTCCCAGCCACGTCCAGGGTGTAAGCTCTGGGTGTGACAACTTATTTATACGATCTAAACTTGCATTTGATGAACTTTATGGGCACTTGTAAGTCTTTTGAGATACCCAAGGTTAGAACTGTCATCCTTCTGAGGTTGTTTCCATTATCACATTCTGGAAAAGCAACAATGTGGTTGAATGCGTTACCACATGATTCTATAACCAACTAGGGATAGTTAAAGGACACATTTTTGGAGAGCTTCTTCCTACGCTAAAATATGTTGCAGCTGAGGGATGATATCAACTATTTAAGGCAACCTCCTAGTAAGGTATTGTGTGAGGCATGATTGAGATTTAATAAGAAGGTGAAGTAGTGCCCATAACATAAGCTATCAGATGATCATTTGATGGAGATTTTCTACATGTCTTAGAATTGTATGACCAAGCTCATAGTTGGCACAGTCTTGGAGGGTTTCTTATGACGCAGAAATATACTGATGCAACAACTACACTAGATAGGGTTATAATAAACTAACAGGGCTTGGCATACTACAAAATCTGAAGTCTTAGAGAAAAAATATGCATTTTGTTTATATGTTGAGCAGTGTAAACGAAAAGAGCAACGAGTTCAAGATATGAACCATATCTTAACACAAATGGACTTGATGGCTAGGTATGTTTTGACTGGCGGAATGAAGAAATTGAATGCAGTGGGAGCACATGGAGCCACCACATGACATGGTCAGATGAAATATAATGCTGAAGAAGAGGCTATGTATTTGAATAACTAGGGGGTTTACAAGCAATGATTAGGGAAATAAAGGTTGGAATTATCAGAAGGATAAGTATTCTGAAAAGTGATAATCACTTAACTATGTCCCATTTTCATGGCATAGACGGTCGTATACAAAATAATATCAAACTTTAAAGCTCGGGGTCGAACCATAAGCACTGAATGTTGGGATAACTCTCTAGTTAATTTGTCAACCCAAAACAAAATAGAAAATTGTACTGTCAACACACGATATATATATATATATATATATATATACTAGAAATTATCAATATCAATTATCAAAAGCAAGGGTCAACACAATGACGAGCTACCAAGTTTAGAAACGACTAGGGGTGTGTGCATTACGATGGAATTTTGACACAATAGGTAAATATTAATCACAACCAAATCAATTCATACATGTATAACTTTTGGTCTAGGCTACTTTCGATACCCTCCTGAACTATCAAACATATATCTCTTGGATTATCTCGAATTCCATGACCCTTACCAGTAAGACACCAAACATTGCTACTAGTTAGACTATTCCTAGCTCATATCATTAAATGAGAAATTAATTGAATTATTCTATCTCTAGCTCAAATTCATAGACTAATTCCACCAAGTGATCACTATTGAGTCTTACCAGCTCCATTCATTCTTTCTCATGCAAAAATGATGTTAAAGAGCTCAATCTATGATCCAAACCACTTATTTTAGATTATATTGTTACGATGAAAAGGAAGAAGAACTTCAGGTCTACAAGGTGTAAAAAGTAAGAAATCATAGTTGTAAATTGCTATAGAAAATCTGAAAGTGAAGAAGAAGGCTTAAGTTTTCTTGAGTTCATTTTTTCCCCTAGATGTTTCATTACATATGGTCTATTTATAGATAAAGTGTGAGAATTACAACCACATGATAAGCAAAATATCTCACACCAAACTATGTACATATGTGGCTCACTAACCACCACTCATTTTATATCAAGAATACATATCTTACTACCAAATATCTACTATCTAGGAGTTTCTAGACAAAACTTAATTTTCTAACATATCTACTACAAAATATCTCCAACTAGGAGTTTCTAGACAAATCTTACTTTTCTAACATATATAATAAAAAATATCTCCAATCTAGGAGTTTCAAGAAAAATCATATTTTCTAACACTCCTCCTTAAGATTTTTCATTGAAACTCCTTGCAACAACCTTTGAAACTCAAACTTCCTAGGGGAAAGAGCCTTGGTCAGAATATCAGCCTGCTGATCTTCACTGATGCAATGCATCAACTTAACTTCACCATTCTTCTCAGCATCTCTTAAAGCATGAAACCTTATGTTGATATGCTTTGTTCTTCCATGCTGCCCCAGATTTTCAGCCATTGCAATGGCTGATTTATTGTCCACATAGATCACTGTTGGTTCTTTTGGCAACAAATTCAATTCCAACACGATCTTTCTTAACCAAATTGCTTGATTTGTAGCAGATGCAGCAGCCACATACTCGGCTTCTGCTAAAGATTGTGCTACAATATCTTGCTTCTTTGTGCTCCAACAAAAAATGCCTGAACCAAACGAAAAACAGTAACCAGAAGTGCTTTTGTAATCATCCAAACATCCACCCCATTCACTATCTGAATAGCCAATAAGAGCTCTATTCTCCACATTTCTATACCAAATTCCATAATTAATCGTCCCTCTAATGTACCTTAACACCCTTTTAGCGGCTTCAAAATGCTTAGTGCTGGGACTTTGCATATATCGAGAAAACAAACTGACAGCGAACATTATGTGTGGCCTAGAAGCTGTTAGATACAATAGAATTCCAATAAGACTTCTATAAACTTTTGGATCTGCCCTCTCTTCGCCATTATCCTTCATTAATTTTTTATTCCCAACAAGTGGAGTTGCAACAACTTTGCACTTGTCAAGCTTGAACCTTTTTAACAGATTCAAGGCATACCTCTTTTGCGATAAGAAAATTCCTTCACAAGATTGAGATATCTCCATTCCCAGGAAAAACTTTATTTCTCCTAGATCGAACATCTAAAAAACTTTTAGCATTTCATTTTTAACTTCTTGAACCGCAAGAGGATTTTGACCTGTAATCATTAAATCATCGACATAAACTGATATCACAATCAACATCCCATCCCCTTGCCTTTTGAAGTACAAAATAGGCTTATTTAGGCTTCTGTTGAAGCCTTGAGATAGCAAATGAGAATCCAGCCTACTATACCAAGCTCTTGGGGCTTGATTAAGACCATAGAGATCCATTTAAAGCTTGTACACCTTGTCTTCTTCACCTGCAACTGTAAAACCTTCAGGTTGTTCAACATAAATGTCTTCCTAAAGCAATCCGTTGAGAAATGCAGATTTGACATCCAAATGGAAGATTTTCCACTTGTGTTGTGCTGCGAGAGCGACTGGACACCTTACTATCTCATGCTGCGCAACATGAGCAAACGTTTCTCCAAAGTCCACTCCAGGCTGCTGAGAATAGCCTTTATCTACAAGTCTAGCTTTATGCTTGAAGATGGAGCCATCTGGATTGAAATTTATTCGATAGACCCATTTGAGACATATAACATTCTTCTCTTCTGGGCTATCAATCAACTTTCAAGTATCATTTTTATTAATCATGGCAAGTTCCTCCTCCATTGCTGAAATCCACACTTTGTGGTTTGCTGCTTCTTCAAATGAGGATGGTTCAACAAGAGAAAAATTGCATTGCTCATAAACTTCTTCTAGTGATTTGGCCTTCAAAACAGGAGAGTCTGTAGTCAATTCAACATTTGAATTGTTTGTTGTTCCAACAATAGGACTAGAGGGTGTGTCACCTTTTTGCATTTGGAGTTGCAGCTGAAGTACTCCCATGGTTCTTCACAATAGTATCTCGATCCCAATCATAGTGATCCACTACAAGATATCTAATAACAAACACCTTCTTACTACTAACATCGTACACTTTGTATCCTTTTACCAACAGAACATAGAGTTCTGCCTTCCTATCTAATTTGCCTCTTTTAGCATCAGGAACATCTACATAGCATACCGAACCAAATACCTTCAAGTGTCGTGTAGACGACTTGATACCCTTCCATGCTCAAATTGTGTCATGTCTTGGACTGCTCTAGTTGGTAATCTATTTTAGCAAATAGATAGCGATATTGACTGCTTCTTCCCAAAAGTATTTAGGTATCTTCTTTTCTGCCAACATGCATCTTGCCATCTCCATCACAGTTCTTTTCTTCCTCTCAGAAACCCTGTTCTGATGTGGAGTGTAGCTAACAGTTAATTATTGTTGGATACCAAAATCTCTACAACACTTGTTGAACTGATACGAAGTATATTCAGTTTCATTATCGGATCTAATATACTTCAATTTACAGCCACTTTCCCATTCTACCATAGCTTTGAATTCTTTGAAGACAAAAACACTTGATATTTGCTACTAAGAAAGTATATCCATGTCATTCGAGTCGGATCATCTACAAAGAGAACAAAATACTTGTTTCCACTCAAAGAAGTTGTCCTCATTGGTCCACATAAATCTGTATGAACCAACTCTAGTTTTTCCTTATTTCTCCAAAGACTTCCTTAGGAAAGGATCGTCTATGCATTTTACCAAATTGACATGACTCAAAAACATCTCTACACATGTCAATTTTGGGTACTTAAAGAACCATACCCTTTGATTGCATATACACTAGTGAGCTAAGATTATAATGACCGAAACTTTTATGCCAAAGCCAAGTATCACTCAATTCAACATTAGAAGAGCAAGTAGCAATAGAATAGCATGAAATTGGAAAGGAATTGTCATTCATGCTAATTTTAGCTACTTTACATCCTTTAGGATCATAAATGACACATTGTTTGTCCTTATAATTAAGAGAATGTATTTTATGAAGTAATTGAGCAACACTTAACAAGTTTTGAGTCAAATTTGGCACAAAAAGAACATCATTAATAATTTTCGTACCTTCGTCAGTAGGAAATTTTACTGACCTTCGTCAGTAGAAAATTTTACTGACCCACTACCGTGAGCTTCCACCAATGCACCATTTCCAAGCTTCACTTTGGTTTTATGAGATCTATCCAAGGTAACAACAAATTTTCATCAATCGCCATATGCCTTGTGCATGCTCTATCAACATACCATTTACATTGGTCAATATGTGATGTGTGCGAGGTCATGAAAACCTCATTTTCTGATTTTCCAACTTGGTAATCATCTGCGAAATTCACTCGATGGGAAGATTGGCCACTTTGATTTTTCTTTTGCCTACAATACTTCTCTATGTGACCATACTTCTTATAATATCTACATTGAATTGGAGACCTCTTTGAATTCTGCCAACAATTCTTCTCTAAGTGGTTTGTCTTTTTACAAATACCACAAGGTTGAAATTTTCCTTTTATCTACAAATCACCTTGGTTTCCACCAGATTTTACCTCTCCAGATTTATTCATCCAGACTTTTTTTATTTCCTTTTGATGTTTGAATTTATGCCTTGCTTAAAAGGAATCTTCTACTATCCCTTCACTTCTCATAGTAACAGTTGCTCTTGGACTTCGAATTTGGAGATTAGTTTGTCTATTGTAAGAGTACTCAAGTCACAAGACTCTTTGACAACTCAGATTTTTTATTCAAAATTGTCTGGAAGGCTGACCAAGATCTTCTCTACAACTTTCTGATCTTGAAAGGTTTCACCAAGTATTCTTATCTGGTTCACAATGTCCATCAGCTTTGAAGATTATTCTTTCACACTATCTGAGTCTTTCATCTTCAAAGGCTCAAACTCTGTCTTCAATGCTAAGAGTCTAACAGACTTTACTCTACTGCTGCCTTCAAACTCCTCCTTTAACTTATCCCAAGCCTCTTTGGCTGTTCCACAAGTCATAATCCTCGTAAACATCACATCCGTAAGACTTGAATATATGCAGGTGAGAGCTCGTGGAGATCTAGTCACCAACTCATCATACTTTTTAATTTCATTGAGAGTTGCATTGACTCTCAATGGCTGGACAGTAGGTTCTCCAAGGTCAACAACTATTGATAAGTTGAGAGCCTTTAGAAAAGCCTTAATTTTGATGGCCCATATGTGATAATTCACTCCGGTAAAATTTGGAGGACCTGTCGTTGGTTGATTTTCAGGTGCCATGAATTTTTTCAGCAAGCAAATTCAAGAAAGAACAAAAACTAGATGAGCGAAACAAAACAAAATTTGATTCAGATTTCTTTGGAAATAGGCTCTGATACCCTGTTACAACAAAAAAGAAGAAGAACTTCAGGTCTACAAGGTGTAAAAAGTAGGAAATCACATCTGTAAATTACTACAGAAAATGTGAAAGTGAAGAAGAAGGATTAAGTTTTCTTGAGTTCAATTTTTCTCTCTACATGTTTCATTACATATGGCCTATTTATAGATAAAGTGTGAGAATTACAACCACACAATAAGTAAAATATTTCACACCAAACTATGTACATATGTGGCTCACTAACCACCACTCATTTTAAATCAAGACTACATATCTTACTACCAAATATCTACTATCTAGGAGTTTCTAGAAAAAACTTAAGTTTCTAACATATCTACTACAAAATATCTCCAACCTAGGAGTTTCTAGACAAATCTTACTTTTCTAACATATCTAATACAAAATATCTCCAATCTAGGAGTTTCTAGACAAATCTTAATTTTCTAACAACTTCAAAATAACATTAAATCCATGCATTATTTTCCTCCCCATTCATAGGCTTTTATTATCATACAATAAGCCTATACCTGGGGGAGTGTGACATCGGCATGCAGTGGCGGAGCCAGAATTTTCAATAAGGGGGTTCAAAATCTGAAAAAATAGACACACGGAGTAGCCGAAGGGGGTTCCACATCTATTGTATAAACCTAAAAAATTATTTTAACCATGTAAAAATAATATAACTTTCTGCTGAAGGGGATTCGGATGACCCCCCTAATAATAAGGTGGCTCCACCACAGTCGGCAGGACATAAATAAGGATCGGCGGGAACCAGTTAATCACCCGAAATGGAAAAAATAGATGAGCAGGCTATATGCGATTATTGATGACCGACAGTAGAAAGGTGTTGCACAATGAGAGATCGAAGGTTCACAGATTTAACGTTGGTTGATGGAAAATATTGTGAAAAACCTTTTGTGATCGATGTATAACTAGAAATTTAATTGGCGTTGTACAACCACGGATAGGCCTTACAACGATCTAATGCCAAATTCTCCATAAATGAATGGTGTGTCCTGATGAATCTATTCAGGTTGCCGTGTAAATGTCGGCCCCTTGATTTTCCTTCTTGAATACTATTTGGAGAGGGCGGCTGATGGGTGACACATAATAGAGAATCGGTGGATGCCCTTTTTTCATCGCAGGTGGACACTCTATCATCCATAGAAAGTTTCCTAAAGCACAACCTCACTCTTTTGCGAACAAACAAACACCCACAAGATGGGAGAAAAGAAATACACTTGGGTTATCTCCCCAAAGCCCTTCATTTAATGTCGTGACATAATGATAGTTCTCTATAGTGAAGGTTCTTCAAGATATATTATCTCGATTAAGAGAACCTCCTCAAATATACTCATGCATTTCTTGATTCTTTGCCCATTAATCTTGAATATCTGTCTACTAGAGGCATTTGGAATATATTTGTAGGAGTAGCTAGGATACATGACCTTTTCATGCAGTTAAATTAGGCTATAACACAACAGTGGAATGAAAATTGTTCTACTAAATTGAAGCCACTGTATCATGCAGGCTGAACCAACCATTAATATGTGACAATCATGGAAGAGAAGAAACAACATAGTCCATAGGAGGGAAATTTCCAAGAGTAAGGATGTCTACAACATTAATCAAATCTTTACCTTGTTTCAAAGGTGAGATTTTTATGGTTGAATACACATATGTTATTGATTAGAATAGCGAATCACATACATCTCAGAAGTTCCATCCATTCTTGACTGAACTTCATAGAAAACACCCTATAGTTGATTATTGATTCAGCTTTAACAAGTTACACCAACTTGGCATGACAAACAAGTAATGGACACTATCATTTATATAACAAAATGCAAGCAAGAAAGCATCCATCAAAAAGATGTTTCACAAAAATTTATTTTGGGAGAATTTAAATATTTATCTATTGTTGCATCATCATAAATCAAGGATTATGATAAACCATTGACAACATGAAGCACTGAACATCTGCTTCTACAATGCATCAGTCTCCGATAATGAAGGTTTTGTTTGGATCCTTCAGTTCACTTAGTGGCATAAATTCCACCCATCCCCAACAAAAATTAGGAGCTGCAAACCAATATCCTGCAGAAGCTGTATGAGAAAAATTCATTAAATTACTCATAGAAAATTCGAAATAGAAACTAACAGTATTGATGCGTGTCAGAAAGGATCATAAAACTGCTTCTACAATTTCTGCTGAAAAAAAAGAGAATTACATTTTTGGTTACTTGTATTAATTGCAAACGTAGGAACCTGAATTTATTCGAAAAATTAAGGAACAAGAGAACATACTAGTTAACTTGTTGTGGACATCACCAAACTCGTCTTTGATAGATATGCTAAAAATTTTCAAATCCATTAGCATGAACTAATTCAAGAAAGATGGAAATTTTCAGGCCATTTTGATTACTGTCACCTGTAGGATATAGACGAAGTTTCCTGCGTACAAAGACGACAAGTTTTACATACACAACTCAAGAGTATCATTTGCTAAAGAAACTATAAATGTATATACAGAATAAAATGGTTATGAATAATATACCATTTGTAACCCCCAATAGTAAACTATTGAGAATACACTATTGTCTTCAGTTTTGTGAATTCAGAAATCTTCCATTCGTGCTTATAAGACTTCATCCCATTCAAAGGGGGGGAGGGAGGGGGGCAAACATTCACCTACGCCATGGTTCTTTATGACATAAACATCGAATCCAAAGACACATCTGTCGTTAACAAGGTAACCGTTAGAGGGCTCTAGATCTCTGAATGTTTCATGAGAAATACATTTTGAGAAACCCCATTCAGTCTTGATATTGTGAAAACGTTGTTCCATTCCTGAAATAAAGTATCATATATATTATCAAGTCCTTTTAAGAATTCATATTTTATAAGAAGAAAAATTTGAGAAAAAGGAACACTATACCTCTCATTACAAGATACTTTTCATGAATTTGATCAAAAATCAAGAAGCTAACTGTGGCATTCACCTCCCAACAAGACTGTAAAGGGCTTGTCTCAGCAATGGCTAAGAATACATAAATATGATTATGTCCATCCACACTTCCATCTCCATCAGGACAGATGATCATTTTCCTATCCAAAATGCAATAAATTGTATCATTGATCAAAATTTCTTGTGGAAAACTCTCTTGTTAAAATTACTACAATATTGTTTTCTTGAATAATAACCTTTTCTATAATTATAACCAGTTAACTTCCATGTTCCCATTTGGAACACAAACATAAATTATTTGGAACAATAGTACTTTTGATATATTTAGAGACATTAGAAAATTTTGTTACAGAAGAAATAATCAAATTATATATGTATAGTAGAGCTAGGGATTAACTAGGTGAATTCATTATATTTTTTGGTCAAGAATCTCAATCCTTTTTTTTACAACTTTATAAAATGGTATTTTATATCTTACATATTTCTTTCAAATTTTTCACTTATATGAGATTTGACTATTTTATTGCATGTGCTATTTTTTTTTTGTTGAATGGAAAAAATTTAGAAAATTTTGTTATAAAAGAAATTATAATACTTATATATTCAAGAATCTCAATATATTTTTTTTAGCTTTATAAAATAGTATTTTTTATCTTATATATTGCTTTTAGATTTATTACTTATTTTGTATGCTTGTCGATGTTCGATAGAAATTGACTTGATTTGGGGTAAATTGTTCGAGAGAAAGTTTACCTCCTCTATAGTCTAGCTTAGTCACTAATATTCAGCTATTTTCTAACAGTTGCAATTACCCATTTGTATACAGTAGCCTATAATCGAATCACATCCCAAGAACCCGTCTCATTATTGTTATTATTGTGTTGTTATTTGCTGCTGTAGTTGATAGTTAAAACCAAAACCCCCTGTTATTTGACATTTGTGTCACCTTCTAATTTGAATTATGTTTTTATTCGATAATGTCTGTTCCTTTGGCAGTTTTGAACATATTCACACTTTACTCTTGAATCATAAACACGTACCACTCCCTGTGGGATTCGACCCCAACTTATTTAGTTGGGTTATTATACTGAATAATGATTGTTGACGCTTAGAACTGGATTAAGTGTCTTTTAATCAAAATGGCGCCGCTGCCGGGGAGTGGTGTTGGTTAAGATTCTTTGGTTAAGTTGAATTTTGTTCTTGTTAGTCATAGTCAAATCTACTTACTTTTAGTTTTGGTTTACTTTTTTGTGTTTTGAAACAGAGGAAATGAGTGTGAACGGGAGCAATGGTAGCCAAGCGGGCCACCAAGATGACATCGGAAACCTCAACGATGTCAATGAGCCTAATGTGAATGACCCTCATTTAATGGGTGGAATTGGTGCCATTCGCTTGCCTCCGGCTGAAGGGAACGATGTGTTCCATATTACAAGTACTATGTTGTAGCTCTTGCAATTGAAAGGGTTGTTTGGTGGGCTGGCTCATGAGGATCCCCATGAGAACATAAGACACTTTATTGATTTTTGCTGGCCATTCTCCTTCAAGAACATATCCCAAGAGTCGGTCCGGTTGAGGTTGTTCCCATTTTATTTAATGGGAGAAGCATGTAAGTGGTTGGCTGAATTGCCATGAGAATCAATCACTTCATAGGAAGAGCTTGTCACCGCATTTCAAGTGCCATTTCCTCTCTTTCGAAAATGATAACTCTTCGTAATAGAATCCAAAGCTTCAAGAATTTGGAGGGTGAGTCAAGTCCTGAGACTTGGCTGCAATTCAAAAAGTTGGTGCTGCAATGCCAAACTCATGGTTTACCCGACAACGTTTTGCTGCAATATTTTTATCGAAGCCTTGATTTGGTAAACAAGGGTATAGCTGACCAACTTTCTCTAGGAGGTTTGATGCAACAACCTTATGTTATAGCAGCCCAACTTTTGGATGGTATGACCACAATTAATCGGGCTTGGTACACCCGCGAAGATCAGGTCTCCCCTCTCACGTTTAAACTGACCAAGGAGCAGCTTGAGAAAGATCAAGAGAGGGACCATAACATGGCAAAGATCATGACTCAACTTGACATTTTTTCCAAAAATATCATGGGAGCTGGTGCTCAAAGTGTCAATGTTGTGGGTGCCGAGTGTGTTAATCCTGATGTGGCAAAGTTTGAGGCTTTGTACAACAAAGAGGTGAACTTCCTAGCCAACCAAGGAGGTTGTTATCATTCAAACTACCCGAGGCAGGGTGGTAACCAAGGTTGGAACAGGGATGAAGGTTGGAAGGATCGTGATAGAGAGTGGAGGGATCGTAACCCCACTTGGAAAGAGATAGACACAGAAAAGGATATATATGTTCCTCCCCATGAGCTCCAAAAGCCAAAGGACTCCGAGGGTGGTCGATCTGAGGGTATGCCGTCTCGTATTCTCAACAAGGTTGAGGGGTCTGACAAAATTTTGAAAGAGATGAAGAAAGATGTGTCGACCCTTAGCCAGACAGTTACCTCTCATTCTGTCTATATCATTTAAACCCGAGACAACAAGGATGGTTGCCTAGTGATACTATGGTCAACCTTGAGAATGAAATTTGAGTGAGGACTTGTGTCGTGCCACGAAGTTAAGTAAGGCGCTGCTTGGGAGGTAACCCAAGTTTTATTTGTTTTCTTTTTAATTTTGAAATAATGGTGTGTTGATTGTGCAGGTTAAAGTGTGGAATGTGTTTGAAAAGTGCAGATTGGCGAGCAAAAAATCCAGTCGGTGACTCGCTAAAGAGGTCGGTGAGCCCGACTTGGACCACTTTTGGACTCAAGAAATTTCAAGTTTGGAGTCTGTAAAACTCGATGAACCCAGGAGCAAATTGACATGTCGCCGAACGGGTCAACAATCACCACTTAATCAGCCCTTTGGACCCCCACATTAACTGGAGGTCTTGTAAAACTCGGCGAGATAAGTTCCCACTCGGCATGTGGCCGAGTGAGTCGGCGAGCAAGACTAATGTCGCCGGATGGGCAAGAACTAGATGGTTTTAAAGGACAAAAGTTCAATATCTTTCACATTCCCTCACTTTTTAACTTTCCAAACTCACACTCGTACTATATTTTCCTATATTCTTGTGTTTTTATCGCGTATTAGTCGTTAATCTTGTGTGTTGAGTCAATTATATCTTTGCCGCCTAGCATGTCAACATATTTATTCAGCATAAAAGGTTGGTTTTCCAAACCTCGAATTCGATTTAGTGAATTTTACTCATTTGCACTTGATCTTATCTTAATAACGTGTGTTGGGCCTCTCTGATTCGTTATTGTATGCCTATTTGCCCTTTTTAATTTGAATATCTAGTCAAAATTGTCTATATCATTGATTTCCTGAAATGTTTGTGCTTAAAATTGATCAAAATTATTGGGTTGTGCTAATTTGTTGTTGGGTCTAGTTGGGTGAAGTGTAAGTAACCCGAATTTGTGCCAAATGATGTGCTTTGCCGAATGATGAAGTAGTTGATGTCATTCTTAAGGGCAAAAGTCATCAAATGGCCAAATTTGGCCAAACTGAAAGAATTTTGAGTATCCCGGGGGCATGGGTGTACTGGGCCTTTGTTTAATTGAATGAGTGCATGGTTTAATTTCGTTTTTGGGGGTTGCGGAGTTGAATTTGGAAGTCAGGGTAGAAAGTAGGTACGTTGGGCAATTTGGCGAGCTGGGTCAAGCTCGCTGAACCACTCGGCGATTCGCCAAATCTCCCTAGATCGCCTTTAATTTCATGCTAAAATTGAGTTTGGGTTCTGTAACTTTCGGTAAGAAGCCTAAGTTCACCTAGTGCACTCGGCGACTCGCCAAAAGTCCTTCTTGATCGCTCTTTCTATGCCCCTAACCCCTAAAATGCACTGTAACTTTTGGTGGGCTATTCCTTGCTCCTCGAATGCTGTCGGCAATTCATCGAAAGGCCCTTCCCATTGCCGACATGCCAATTTTTCTGAGAAATTTTGAGCCAATCCTTTCGGCGAGCCCGATCTAGATCACCAAAGTGATTCGGCGAATCACCGACCGGTTCGACGAGTCTGTCTGCAAATATTTTTCTGCAACTTTGTTTGAACAATTTCTAACTCTTTTGATGTTTTTGCAGATATGGCTAGAACCAACCTTGACATGCCACCCCGTAAAAGAGCATGGGGAGTAGTGATAAATGTAGGGGGATCCAATCCTCCTAAGAAGGAAAGAACAGAACCTCCTAAGGGAGGCAAATTCAAGAAACCAACATCTGAGGTTCCAGAGCACAACTCCAACAGCGAGGGAGAGGCCTTTAACTCCCTATATGTATTATCTGAGCCAGATGATGACCAGCCATTACAGTCCCGAAGAGCGGAGATCCTTGCTAGATCAGGTCCTGACTCAGCTAGAGCCCCAGCAGCCTCCTCTCCAACAGATACAGTGCTAGCTCTGGCACCTCTTATGGCCTCAGTTCCATCAGTACAGGTCCCTCCTCCCAGACTAATTAATAGATTGAAAGCCGCTGGGTTGCAGACAATTTTAGAGAAAAAGTTGTTATCCATAGAGGGCCTTGAGGGCAGATACTCCGCAGTGAGGGACACCCTCAATTTCCATCAGTTCTAGCAGTTCACCAGGCCCCGAGGCCCCTACATTTCTACATGTATTTGGGAGTTTTATACAACATATGGAGAGCTGGTGCCCAAGGGGAAGAAAAAGGCCAGTGCCTTCAAACTGGTGAAGTCGGTCATAGTCCGGGGGAAGAAAGTCAGGTGTAGTAGTCATTACATTAATACTGTACTTGACAAGGCTCTAGGTTCTACACTAGCATATGAGGACTTGCCTACTACTCAGTCCCTAGATGACTTAAAGGGCTGGCTTGCACCGATGATTTCCGATACCACCTCGAGGTGGATCGAGGTAGGGGTCCCCATCAAGAAGAAGGACCTGAATATCGTTGTTCGATTATGGTTTGGCTTTATCAGCAGCACCATCATGCCATCCCAGAATGAGTCTATCCTCCACCACCCTAAGGAAGCCTGCCGATCATATCCAATAGGAGCATTAATCTAGGACTCCTCCTAGAGCAGAAGATAGCCATGAGGGCCAAGCAGAGCGAGACATCCCTACCATTCCCGATGCTGATTACAGAGTTGTGCTAGTGTGCTGGAGTTCCTCATTATGAGACGAGAGATTTTGAGGTCACCCCTACATCCTCCACTAAAATCCGGCGTATAGAGGACGAGTACACTCGAGAGAAGGAAGACAGGAGAAGAGCAACTCCGGTGGACACGTCCCTAGAGATTGACATACAGATGATTCCTGTAGAGGCATCCTATCCTACTCCGATCTCCGGGCCTTCAGGTACATCTGCTCCCACGTCTTCCTCTCAGGCTCCTGGTACTTTTACCTCTTCCTAGCCCGCTAGGATTCCTCAGGCTATGATCTTGATTATGGGGCACCTGGCCCATTCGGCTGATGTGAGGGCTACCCAATTAGAGGCTGCAATCCCTAGATAATTGAGAGTGTTATCCTAGCTGCACTGACCCCCTTACGAGCATCCATTGACACTCTCACTATGAGAGTTGAGGATTTTTAGAGTAGACAGGAGGAGACTTCGGAGGTGACGGCTTCGAAAGCCGAGGTTGCAAAAATTTGAGAAAGGATGTGGACTACTTGAAGTCCAAATACTTTACTTCACTATTGGAGGCAGCGGATGATGTGGATGCCCCAACAACTTTTGAGATTCCTCCAGTGACCACTGGAGACGTACTTAGGGATGGTATAGCAGCTGATGAGTTGGAGGCAGAGATCGACGATGAGCATATAGAGGTCAGGGAGGAGAGCATATATGGAGACCTACCAGATCTAGAGAAGACGATTGTACAGTCGGTGATCCAGACGTCGCTGATAGAGAAGTCCATGAAAGCCCTTAGTGGATCTGGTACTGTTGATGTGACTCTGGGCACTGATGCCCATGATCAGATTGTTGTGACATCGGGCACTGATGCCCCGACAGATGGAGCGACTGCTTAGATAAGATCTTCTTTACCTCCCTCTCTACCCCCTTGTTATTGATTTTTTGATGTTTTCATTGCATTTGAGAATAAATTATTTTTTTTGTTTGTGGTCGGGTGAGGTATTTCCATACCTACCTTCTGTATTGATGATATTTTCTATATATATTGTATTTCATGCTAAATATTGTGTTTACGCACTGTGTTGTGGATGTTTTAGCTTGTGGCTCCTTATTTTGAATCTAAATGATTTTTGGACCCTTCCAAAAAATTGGGCCACCTCTTTTGTATTTTATTGTGGCTATTCTTGTGCAAATTTGAGTGTTGGTTGTGATCAATAATGATGACTTGAATAGTGCTCTTAATCGAACAAACATGAATATGTGGTTATGATGAGGCCAAATGAAATTGCATAGGCAATATGTGAACTTTTTGCATCTCTTTGTGACTAGCGAATTATCAAATTGAGTCTCTTGTGATGAACGTTGCACACTAGAAAAAGTGTGGAGTCTTGTTTGACATTGGTGTCAATGCCTTATGTGATGAGCTTACCGTAAATCATGTGTCATGACACCTAGAATTTGCCCCGTTGGTCCGGTTGACTAAGTGATGCAAGCTCTTGAAATGATCTTAGGCAACAACTTTAAAGAGTGAAACAATTTGACATTATACCTCATTTGGGGCCTACCTTGTGAGTGTGTAACTTTGCTTGAACACCCTTTGAGCCTTAGCTTCTCCTTGGAAGAAACTTAATGAAATTATGACCTTTCTTTATCCCTTCACCCATAATCCTCATGAAGTGTGGTTTGTTTTAATAGCCAACTTAGGCTAAAAGCCTAAGTTGGGGGTGTGGTGAAAAGAGAAGGTAAATCAAGAAGTGCAAAGAAGTCCCCCGTTATCCATGGTGTTGAGGAAGATGGAACCCCTCCATACAAAAATAAAGAGAAGAGAAAAAAAGAAAAGAGGAATGAAAAAGTTTGAAATAAAGTGTCGAAAGTGCAAAAGAAATGGGGTGTTCTATATGCCATGGAAAGTGAATAATGTGGTGACTTTTGAGCATGAATGAAAATGTTGAAGAAAAGGGAAGAAAGTGTTGTTCATACCACATTTCATGAGGATAACAATCACTGTGCGTAAATGATCATACCTTTACACTCAGCCCCGTTACAAGCCTTGAAAAGACCTTGTTGATCTTGAGTGAGCTGAAATGAGTGTTGGTTGTAAAATAAGGGCAAACCTATGTGTGAAGTCATGCATGTGTTCATCTTTTTGGCTGTGAGAATTGTTTGTGATTTCGGAGCTATAAATTGTTGAACAATTGTGTGTGAATATGGAGTCATCTTTGTGTGAGGGAATTTGAGTACCTTTGTTGAGCTTGAACTTGCATTTGAAGCAAGTATTGTGAACTTGAAATTCTTTGATAATGGTGAGTCACAACTTGAATCTTTGAGTGCACAATTGATCCTTGCTTGAGTAAGTTGAGTCTTGTTGTGTACATTCATGATTAAGTCTTGTGTATTACTATTTGAGACATCCTTTTTGAACTGCTGAACTTGACTTGAGGACAAGCAAAAGGTTAAGTTGGGGATGTTGATGAGTTCGAGATTTGGACTCATGTAGGGCTTTATTTGTATAGATTTAGTGTCCTCAAATGCTTATTTTGTGCCAATAACTGATGTAAAATCCTTGATTTCCAGGTATTTGGATTGAGGAACAAAGCATGGGCACTAATTTGCAAAAAGGAATGAAGCGAGCTGAAAGAAGGAAGAAAAGAGAGCCTGGTGATCACCAAGTCCATTTGGTGAGTCGCTGAGTGGCCATTTGACCACCTAAAGTTCTAGTGTGCCAAGCCCTGAAGGACAAAATCAAGTTGGCGAGAAAAGGGAACAATCAGCGGATCGCCGAGTGGCTCCGCGATGCAGTGTTGGATCGCCCAAAGTTACAGAACTTGAGGAAGCTTAAGGCCAAGACAGAAAGGCGAGGACATTGACCAAAGGGCGGATTGCCGAGCCCGACTTACTGTGGTGAATGGCCCTTCACAACATATATTTGGCGACTATAAATACGTTTTTGAACATTTAGTTTACTATCTCATATAATCTAATCTTTTAATCTTTTATCTGGGAATCATTAGAGTTGGAACTCTGAGTGTCTTTGAGACAAGTTTTCTTTAGCTTTGAAGAATTAAAGTTTTCCATTTTTTGAGAAATTGGAAGTGGGTCTTTGAGATTCTTTAATTTGGACCTTTGTAAAGACGAAATTAATCTTACCCAGTTGATGAAAATACAATTTGGTATTGATTTTTATATTTTTATGATGTCTAGCTAAAACCCCAATTCTTGGGGTATGATTATGTGATTATGTGCTTATTTAGTTTATGGGTATTGCTAATTGTTAGTTTAATTACTGTTTAGAAGTGATTTCAATTAGTAATTGTGGTTTAATTTAAAGAATTGTAGTTGCACATGCAGTTCTACCTTAGTGTTTTTGACTTGCTCGAAAGAGAAATTTTAAAACCAAGATTATTGATTGATGGTCTGTGGGTATTGGGTTGTCATGGGTTCAGCTCGAGAGAGTGAATCCTGAACCCTTTTCCACACATTCAGCTCGAGAGAGTGAATGGACTAAGGCGTAGGCTGTTCTTATTTTGCATGCTTGTCGATGTTCAAGAGAAATTTACTTGATTCGGTGTAAATTGTTTGAGAGAATGTTTACCTTCTCTATAGTCTAGCTTAGTCACTAATATTCAACTATTTTCTAACAGTTGCAATTACCCATTTGTCTACATTAGCTTATAATCGAAGACATTCCAAGAACCTGTCTCATTATTGTTATTATTGTGTTGTTAGCTGCTGCTGTAGTTGATAATTAAAACCAAAACCCCCCGAGATTTTGTCACACCCCAAACTAGGGGGCGCAACTGGCTCCTAATGCCAAAACTCAGGCCCGACCCGACCCTGCTGAACCATTTATTACTAGCGCATGGCAGCCACACACACAATCAAGAAAACAAACAAGTATATCTCGGCTTAAAACTAAGCCCTCGGTCGGCAAGGCCCCTATCAACTGATCTATAAAAGAAACAGCTATCCCCAAGAGATCATATAAATAAATAGCCAACTAGAACAGAAGTACGGATTGGGCCGTCGAGGCCACCATGATATCTATACCAAAACTAAAAGCAGGTATATATCAATACAATACATCAAACAACTCACAAGCTTCAGCAAATCAACAAAATAGGCCAGTATGGCCATAACGTAGCTATACACCCCACACACTAGTCTGCAAGCCTCTAAGAGTAGTAAAGATTAGCGGAACAGGGCCCCAGCCTACCCATAAAGATACATACAACAAACGGTAACAAACCTCCCAACTCTGGCAGCTCCGGAGGAAAGGGCTAGCCAACTGGGTAAAGGTCAATCCTACTGCTGAGGAGGTCTACTCGGTCGTCTGTCATGACCTGCATGCATGAATGCAGCGCCCCCAGGCAATGGGGCGTCAATACAAAATAATGTACAGAGTATGAAAGGCAACAGACTATGATGAGGTATCCTGATATACTGGAATAATCTGATAAATATATGAAGGATAAGATAAGTGTACTGACCTACTCCTAAATCTAAACTTATCAAAACTAATTAAACAACAACCTAACCAAGCCCTCATAAGCCCGGTAGGTACAAATAGCACACAAGACCACCTACTCAGGCCCCCATAAGCCCGGAAGGTGCCAATCAACCTATATATCCCTATCGGTAGTCCCCTAGCCTCGTAGGCAGTTACATAGCCCTCTTAGGCATTAATATAACCCCGTAGGCAGCACATGGCTCTCTTAGGCATCAACATAGCTTATACACAACTCATAGCCATCTTAGGAAACAACATGGTCTTGTAGGAAGCACATAGCCTTCTTAGGCGTCAATATAGCCTTGTAGGCAACTCATAGCCCTTTTAGGCATCCATATAGCCCTGTAGGCAGAACATAACCCTTCTAGGCATAGATCACATTCCTGCAGCTAACCATAATAGCCCCAAGGGCAACGATAACAATCCAACATCTAAAAACGAGCAATTTAATTATACACAATCTATTCAAATAGCCTTTAAGTTGTGTCCAACATAGGGACGCTACTACTGAATAAGAATACCGATAAGAGAGAATTATATCCACTCGAGTAGCCAACAATAAACAATAATGGCTACAAGTATAACAACGATAACAACTCTATTACATTGCTCATAAGCTTTAAGGCAACATGCCGTAAGAAGAGAATAGCCTTAACATACCTTTTTCGCTGAATTCACGTGGCCTAACGACTTTTACTCATAACCCCCTCGATACTACAACATGGTAGGATCATAATCAACACACAAAAATAAAAGATACCACGACAATACGATAAAAGATATGTATTTCCGTCGCAAATTGCTATTTGCTGCTTATAAAGGCTAAAGTCGATGAAAGAAGGGTCTTACCTCGATCTTAGGTTCGTAATACGCCTCAAAACCTTCAAATATATTCAAACCCTTGCTGCCCCAACACTAAAGTGTGATATGCTACGCAATCGATAAAATAAATTATACCACGATGATGAGCCCAACGCGTAGAACAACTTTCGTCAAGGACTTAAGTCGAGAAAA
>JAJOOO010013019.1:0-49780 GCA_029582685.1 Solanum piurae
CAACTTGGGTGGCTGAACGTGCCACATCAGCACAAAAGGTGCACAAAAATACAAAAAAAATGAGTTCAGGGGGGTAATAGGACCCTAGTTAAGTTTAGGTGTGTCTCTGGGATTTCGGTCATAGTCTAGGGGGGTAGTTATGCATTATCCCAATTTTCAATAAATGAACATAAATTAGTTTATTTTGATTAATTAAATTGACCAATGAACATGATTTAATCATTTAACTTTCCTATATTGGTCAAATTTATACTTTCAAGGTTAATAACTCTCAAGGGTAAAATAAGAAGAATAATATTATTTATGTTGGTTTTGTAAAATGACAAGCAACAGGGGCAGATCCACCCTTAGCCAAGGTGTGTCAAGTGACACCTATTCGTCGAAAAATTACATTATATATAGATGTCAAATTTTGATTTTATATATATATAATATTGATATCTCTTGACACAAGTTAAAAGTTTAGTTTAGTAATTAAAGTGACTTAAAATTTTCTTAAAGTCGTGTGTTCTGGTCTTAGTCTTGCGAGCTTCGTAAAAGGAGGGAATAACAATTATTTATGCACAATTTTTTATTGAATTAAAATGACTGTTGATTTAGGAGGAGAGAAGGCCCAAAATAGGCCCCATCTTTTGGGTTAAAACTCAAAGTCATCCTTGATTTTTTACATGGAACACTAATAGTCCCTCATGCTTGCAATATTGGTGCACTTTTGGTCCTCCCCTAAATTTTTGCCTATTTTTTAACATTTATTTTGTTCATAATTTTATGTAAGGAATGACCCATCATCTTTTTATATAATTAGTAGAAATAATAATTCTATGTGAGAGAATGTGAGAAGAAGAACACCTTGTTCTGTTCAATATAAATATTATTGCAACTAAACTAAGAACATTTTAACATATGACATTGCAAGAAAAGAAAAATTTGTACTATTGTACGTGAAATCGTCGTGATGAACCTCTCGACTTTATCTGCAATACGATTTCTACTAAACAAAATAAGGTGTTTTTCTTCTCACAATCTGTCACATGAAGTTATTATTTCTACTAAATATATAAAATGACGATTAAACATTCCATACATAAATTATGAATAAAATCAACGTTAAAAAATAGGCAAAATTTTGAAGGAGGACCAAAAGTGCACCAATATTGTAAACATAAGGGACTATTAATGCTCCATGTGAAAACTCAAGGATGACTTTGAGTCTTAATCCAAAAATGAGGGACTATTTTGGGCCTTTTCTCATTTAGGAGGGAGTAAAGATATAGTATACACAATTCTATACTCTAAATGTTTTAAATCTTTTAATATTACTAAAAGGGATTGTCAAAACTCTACCTATTGGCAAAACGTTGGTGAGTATCATTTGACAACTCCAAGAAATTAAATGATCGCACGTGTAGTACCATGCTCATTACCCAAATTTGCCATGCAATAGTAGTACATACAAATTTGTTGTTTTCGAGTATAACACAAAGTTTATTTACTATTTTACCTCCTCCTCCTTCTTGAAGAAATTATGAGCACCAAAATAAGGGGCGTATTTGGGGTTCGCGAATCAATTATACATAGTACTATTATGTCTTTTTTTAAAATAATTAAATATAGATGTATGAATTCACATTTAAAGTATTATATAATAATATAATATTGATTGGGGCATCTTTCTAAGTGAAGATAGAAATTTAAATTTTATATCTTTTTTTTAAGTAACACCTCTCCAAGTAGTTATTAGTAATACTTTCGACTGTGTTACATTGAAAATTCCTAAAAATTGTAGCACCGAATTTTTTATATATAATTAAACTAAATGTGCATATAAAAATTTATAACTAGGACTATATATTTTGGACATATAATATTTAAAATTTAACTGTTCATATTAAGAATCTAAAGATCAAATCGATCAAATTTATATCTTAGATGCGGTCTTTCGTAATAATGCACCCTTTCAAAAATCTGGATACGAAATAATAAAACTATGGCAATGAATCCTGGTTTCGACATGTATATATAACAATTTGTGGCAAAGATGGAGATAGGATCAAGTAGAAAACTAAATACCTTTTATTTCTCATACGTAAGCCAGTAAAATAGGAACACTGTAAAAAGGGAATTACTGGATTTGTAGGATCCGCACTTGAGATTTCTATACTGAAGTTTACAATCGTTGTCTCCAAGTTTGAACACTTCATTCATTTTTACTATATTAGTTTGTACGCCTGATTAAAATATAATACTAAATCACTAATCAAATATGAATATTTTGTTAATATACTTATATTAATTGATGTATATTTTTAAATTTTAAATAAGTAATATTATTTCTCCCTTTTAGGCTAAAAATAATAAATAAAAAAATATAAAATATAGTAGACTAGAGAAAGTCAACAGAAGGAGTATCATATATGTCCCTTTACTTTCCATTAAATATAATACAGTATTTTTTTGTGGAGAGTACTTTCCCCAAGTATTTTTTTCGTTTTTTTTAGTATGTCACTATATTCAATATTTTAATATATGACATTTTGAGATCATAATATTACATTTTGATTCGTTTTTATATTGTTAATTTAAAATTATAAATTTCAATTGTTTTTTACATATTTGGTGTACAATCAAACTAGTATATTCAAATTAAAATAGAGAAAGTAGAATTTTTTTTAAAAATTCATAAAAATTTAAATTAATCAGACTCAAGAAAATACACTAATTAAATCAGAAACAGGAAAATAGAAGTATAATGAAACTATACATAATAATAGTGATGAGGCAAGTACAAAGCAGATATTAGAATGCATAGTGTCAAAAAGTCATCCTATAAATCGAAGGAGAAATAAATGCATGCAAAAGAACATTTCTTTTTCTTCTGTGAAAGAATTAAATCCGAAATCCAGAGACTTCAATATATTCTACAGATTGAGGTAGCTACCTAGACTTTAATTGAGTTAATATCTCAAAATGTCACTCAATTTTAAAAATTTATCTAGCAAAATCACTCAATTTAGGCCTTTATATCAATTAAATCACTCAATCAATTTCTTATTAAAAACAATTCACACCACAAATAAATTAGTTTTTTATATTATGTTCATGATTAAACTACTAATACATGACTCAAAATTACTATTTCATTATAAAATAATAAAAATTCAAAATAAACGATAAATTTATCAAACTTTGAACCTAAAATTCTCCAAACTAGCGTCATTATACATGGAACTTCACTTTTGTTTTTTTTCTTAAATGAAAAAAGAGATTCACACAACCAAAAAATTGATTAAACCATCACAACAAGTGTGATTACTGTCAAATGAATTTGATAAATTATCAAAATTGCTAGATAATTTTTTAAAGTTGAATGACCTTTTTAAGATATTAACTCATCTACCGAATGATAATGTTCAAAAATTACCGGAGATACTCTGGAATAGGAAAATTACTATTTTAACTTTGTTTAACATATACTATAATATTATCATAGGAAAAATCTTTTTGGCCAGAAAATTTTGCCAGAATTTGGCTAGAATGATAGTTTTTCTATTTATTTTAACTTTTTAAATATTTTTACCCTTTTAACTTAAATATATTTTAACTAAAAATTGGAAAAAAGATCAGTTTATTTTAAAATAAAAAAAATATTATAGTTATTTTAATTTTTTAGCCAAATTTTCTGGCCATTTAGTATTTTTCATAATCATAGATTTGATTAGATGAAGGGGACATAAGCGCTCTTTATTCCTGTTCCCACCTAGTGCGCGGCAGGATACGACAACCTAACTAATTGGAAATTCACAACATTAACTTTAATCATTGCGTAAGTACTAAATTAATGAATTTTTAATTAAGTGGGGACAAGATTCCTCTATCTCAGAGCTAATGTAATGATAGGTGGTGAAATAAAGGTTTACCTTACTGTAATAGACAAATGCACATGGGGCTTATATTGCACGGAAAACAAGACCTGATTTTTGGGACCCTTTTCAATTTGAAAAAATAAAATACAATAAAAAAAGTCGAAGAGCAGTCATTGATTTATAGTCCTCAATTATTTCATGGGAAAATATTATGATCCTAAAATATTTGAAAAGGTCTAAATATATTCTTCATTTAAAGTTTGGCTCATTCATGTTTTTGCCGTCCAACTTTTAGCATATATATGCCTTTGTGGGCGTTAGTTGGTCTGCTGGACATATCCAACTCATTTTTCATTTCTTTAAATGTCACATGGAATTATCATGTCATTTTGACCTTACCACATGACATTTATATGAAAATGAAAAGGGATCAATTATGCCCCTAAAAAATTTGGACCCATAAACACCTAATCCAACCCATAAATCAACCCCCTTTTAAATAAACTATCAGACCCATTTTCAACAATTTTGTTTAATTTTTATTTTTTTTTGGTAAATCCTGAAAATGAGCAATTAATTAATAAAAGATAGGAAAAAAAATGAAAAATATATATAAAATTAACGCCAAAAATTTACAAATAAATATGGTAACCTTAAATTCAACAATTTCAATAATTTTTTAAAATATTTATTATTTTCGGTATATCCCAAAAATGAGCAATTGATTAATAAAAAATATGAAAAAAATAAAATTAATAAATAAATATAGTAACCTTAAATTCAACAATTTCAATAAAAAAAATTAATTTTTTTTTTTTTGCAAATCCCGAAAATGAGTAATTTATTAATAAAAAAAGGAAAAAAATAAAATTTATGCCAAAATTCACAAATAAATATAGTAACCTAAATTCAACAATTTCAACAATTTTTTATAATTTTATTTTTTTGATAAATCCCAAAAATGAGTAATTGATTAATAAAAATAGGAAAAATATGAAAAAAAATATAAAATTAACGCCAAAAATTCACAAATAAATATAGTAACCTAAAATTCAACAATTTGTTTTATTTTTTTCCTATTTTTTATTAATCAATTACTCATTTTTTAGATTTACCAAAAATATAAAATTTAAAAAATATATTAAAATTGTTGAATTTAAGGCTACTCTATTTATTTGTGAACTTTTGGCGTAAATTTTAATTTTTTTCATATTTTTCCTATTTTTTATTAATAAATTACTCATTTTCGGGATTTAACGGAAAAAAATAAAAATTAAAAAAAATTGTTGAAATTGTTGAATTTAAGGTTACTATATTTATTTTTGATTTTTTGGCGTTAATTTTATATATTTTTCATATTTTCTATTAATCAATTACTCATTTTCGGGATTTACCGAAAAAAATTAAAAAAATTGTTGAAATTATTGAATTTAAGGTTAAAATACTTATTTGTGAATTTTTGGCGTTAATTTTATATTATTTTCATATTTTTTCTATTTTTTATTAATCAAATACTCATTTTCAGGATTTACCGAAAAAAACAAAAAATTTAACAAAATTGTTGAAAATTGATCGGGTAGTTTATTTTGATTTATGGGTCAGATTAGGTATTTATGGATCCGTATTTTTTAGGGGCATAATTGATCCATTTCCATTTTCATATAAATGTCATGTGGTAAGGTCAAAATGACATGGCAATTCCATGTGACATTTAAAGAAATGGAAAATGAGTTGGATATGTCCAGCAGACCAACTAACGCCCACAAGGGCATATCTATGCGAAAAGTTGGACGATAAAGGCATGAGTGAGCCAAACTTTAAACGGATGATATATCTAAACTTTTTCAAATAGTTTAGAGCATATTTGACCCTTTTCCCTTATTTCATTAAGGTAAAGATTACTGAACTTCAAAAAATTAGACAAATTAGTACTTTTCCTTACTTTAATGTCTCATTTCACTGTGCAAACTAAAAGATTACGAAAGAGAAAAAAGTTCGCACGATTTCCCTACATCAAAAACGCCAACGTATGATATCTCATAAGAATAATTAAAGAACGATTTTTTTTACTCAAACACTTTCAATCTGTAGAATATAAATACTTCAGGTTCATCACTTCCATAAATACTGAGGTCATTCAATTGTTACTCCTAGGACGTCATACATTAGTTATTACTTGTACTTTTTCACAAATATATTCTTTATTTTAAGTCTATTCTAAAATCTTAATCCTAAAAAGATAAAGAAAAATTGCTACTTGACTTTGTTTTAAAAGTTTGCAATTTGTATAACACAAAATATGGCAGGATTCCCCTTATTAATTCTTCCATACAATATGATTATATTAAATTCTCAAAAATCCTAAAAGTATACAATATTTTACTGTTCCCCCTAAGAATAATATTACGCAACTCGTATTAAAATGACTAAGGCCCGTTAATAGTATGTCTAAGATATTTGAATTTGTTTCATAGCATCTTATTGTGGATAATGTATCTATATTTACAATAATCAAATAAGCATATTAAATTTCATAGGCAAACAAATACTCCTAAAAAGCTAGAAGAGGAACTAGCTAGAAGAAAAATAGATTTATTTTTTTAAGGAACTAAATAATTGATCACAACTTTATTTTTATTGTTTCTTTAGCCAACTTTAATGGAAACTTATGAGAGAATAGAAATGGGTGGTGTGGTTTTCAAATTGAAAAGGACAATAGATTTGTAACCTCGAAGACAAAAAATTCCCACATTAAAGGCACGGCCACATGTCAAAATTGTTAGTATTTTACCCTGATTTTTTTATCTTATTTAAAATTTATGTTTTTCCTTAAAGAAAAGTCAAAGTATTATCATAAATGTTTAAACTTTTCCTGAAAGAAAAATATAATAGTCTTCCATATTTGAGTTATTCTTTCCTTAGAAGAAAAGTTTGGAACTCTATAAATTGAAGACTCCTCTTTTCATATCAAGAACACAATAGTATCCATAATATAGACGTTCAAGAGTCTTTTTTATGGAGAGATTCAACAAGATTGAAGAAAGGTTCAAGCGGTTTCAAACCAATTTGCAATAAATTTGATGATAATGAAGATTTTTTCTAAGTTACATGTGGAGAAGAGATTTAAACCATATTTTCAACATTCTTGTTGCTGCAATTTTAAAAAGGCAAAAGTACTCATTACCCCCCCTGAACTTGAAGCTTTTTATATGGTGTACACCTAAACTAAATTCCGTTTTAATTACCCCCGAACTTGTTTATTCCTCCGTCGCGTACACCTTTTTTGTCCACCTGGCGTAGAAATTGACAACACACTCTACTAGGCGCGTGAGGAAGTGATTTTTTGCCACATCACAAAGCTACAACGGTAAAAAAAACGTAAAATCTCCATTTTTCTTTAATATTTGGCATATTTTAAACGAAAAATAGGGCAAAATGTAAATGAAAAGTAAAGGAAACAAAGATTAACACTTACTTGGTAAGAATTTCAGACAAATTTGAAATTTAATCGACCAACTTCACGTCTAGAAAAACTCAAATCCAGAAGAAGTTCCGCGAAATCAGCCCTTATTCAAAAATAACTTTTAAACAATGAATTTTAAATTTAAGAAATTTATTTTTTGCAATATTAATTTATCTAGGTGGCTATTATTTATCCAGGTGGAAATCCACATCACCACTTTTGCCAGCTGTCGCGCGCGTGTAGTCACAATAGGAGCAGGTGGACGAAAAAGGTGTACGCGACGGAGGAATAAACAAGTTCAGGGGGTAATTAAAACGGAATTTAGTTTAGGTGTACACCGTATAAAAAGCTTCAAGTTCAGGGGGGTAATGAGTACTTTTGCCTTTTAAAAATAAAAACAAAATATTTTAAAATTATTTTTAACCCATATATTTTAAATCTTATTTTTAACCATGGCAAGCAGCAGTGATGAAGATTTTGTGAAGAACAAAAATTATCATGTAATTGAAAAAGGTGGATCAAGTTTTGTCAAGAAAATCCAATCAAAATGGGAGATTTGTTAGGGTTTTGCCCTGATTTTCTTACCTTATTTGAAGGTTATGTTTTTCCTTAAAGAAAAGTCAAAGTATTACCATAAATGCTTAAACTTTTTCTGAAAGGAAAATATAATATTCTTCCATATTTGAGTTATTCTTTCCTTGGAAGAAAAGTTTGGAACTCTATAAATTGAAGTCCCCTCTTCTCATATCAAGAACACAATAGTATCCACAATATAGACGTTTAAGAATTTAGTTTATGGGGAGATTTTCTCTCTACAGTTTTAAGGTTTTTTATTAGTTTTAGAGAAAATGGCCAAATGACGCTCCAACCTATTATCGGATTTTCAATTACACACTTATTCTTCGTGGGAGTCCTATTACCCCCTGAACTACTTCAAAATGGAATAAACAACCCCTTAAGTGCTAGTGCTGAGTTGGCATAGAGAGTGTATTTCACTCTCTTTGAGAGAGTGAGGTGCCTATTATTTTTTTAATTTTTTTTTTTTTTCTAATTTTCTTTTTTCTTTCTTCTTATTTATTTATACAACATTTTTCACCATTATCATTGTTGAGGCTTTTCAATGGATGTTTGGAATAAAAATTATCAACAACAAATGCATTTAATAGATAAATAATTTTTCAATAAACTTATTTAGAACATATCTAACAAATTAAATTTATTTTTAAAAAAAACATACCCACTAATTATTATTTTTAAAGTGATGGATTCAAGGGTAACAAAATCAAAGTGAAATAATTGTATATTTAAAAAATATTTTTAAACTTAATAAAAGAAACTAAAACAAAACAATTTCTTCTACATTTTAAAAGAAGGATCCTACATGTTCTCCTAAAATCCATGAAGAATCAAAATCAAAAACTCAAATTATAAATTAATCATGAAAAATTTAGAGTGAGAAACAATAAAGAATGGGAAAAAGAGAGAGAGGTTTCTCAAATTGGTCTTCTCATCCGCAATTATTTTGAGTTATCGGCAAAATCTTCGAGGGATGAATCTGATCTCGAATGTTCATGACCCATTTAATGTGTATCTGAAATTGTGTAAGGAAGAAAATCAAACGAAATGTAAAAAAATGTGGAAAATTGTTGAATTAGTTGGATGAAAGATTTGATTAATTAGAACTTCTATCTTTTAGACTCTAGAGATTCGGAGTAGATGAAAAGGTGAGTTGAATTTTTGTTTTTATAAAATGTTAGAGATATAGAAATTTATTGGGGTAAAAAACGGTGTTTAGTATAGTTAGGGTTGAAGAAATGATTGAGGGCAAAAGAAAGAGGAATGAGGAGAACTTTTTAAAAAAAAATAATCATTAAATGGTGAAATACACGTGTCAAGTGTGTGTACTTCACCACAAGACAGATGCCTGGTAATGATATTTCAGGGAAGAAATAACTCCACTTTAAAATAGCTCAGGGGGCTAATAGGACCCCCGTGAAGTATAAGTGTGTAGTTGAAAATCTGGTTATAGATTGGGGGGTCATTTGGCCATTTTCTATTAGTTTTATAATATGTAGGCCAATTGGTCATATCATATAATAATATTATGTCTTCTAGTATAGTTTTATTTGTCATCTAATTTATCGTCATATGATTTGCAAATTATAAGCTTCCGCATGATGCCCTAATCGCCTTCATAACCCAACAAAAATTAGGGTGGAACGACTTTATTCTCTCCATTGCAATTTATGTGATAACATTCAAAAATCAAATTATTGGTAAACATAAGGTTTTTAGCCTTCCATACTTGTATTTGTTCCTATTGATATTTTTTAATTTTATTATTAATAAAAAAATCACCAAACGAAATTTAGTGGTATAAATTAAGTATAATTTACATAAATCTCATAATATTAAGATCTAATTATATTATTTCTCTACTCTTTTTCAAATTACAAAAATCCCTTAAAACTTATGAATTTCAAATACGTCACTGAATTTCCGAATAAATCAGCAGACATCCGGATACATATGGGAGGATGTATCAGGGAGGGGATAGAGATGTCTCATAGAGGGGATAGGACATCTGGATATATATAGGGAGGGATGTATCTAAGAGGGGGAGAGATGTATCAGAGAGGGGAGTGATGTTTTCTAGAGGGAATTTTTGAAAAAAAAATTAGTGATAGGGAATTCAAAAGTTATGTTAAAATAAGATGTGTATTTAGGTAATTTTTTTATAAATTAACCAAAACAAAGACAAAATCAACCAAACGTTTAGATTTAAAGAGTCAAACAATTTTTTTTATTTTATCATAATTCTTTTATAATATATATTTTAAATATTTTCAGTTATTAAATATCATGACTTTATATTTATTTTTTTATCTAGTTTAATTATAAAATATGTATCACATAAATTGAGATGGAGTATTTGTTTAGCTATCTATTCATGAAATTTAAGCCCATGGTGGAATCCTTTACTTCTTTTTGACCCCTCCCTAGAAACTTCCACATTTTTGCTCCATTCGTCAGAATTGACAATGAATGATGCTTACTATCCGAACAACTCCCTATGCTATTGTTTGAAATATGTAAATCTGTAATCCCAAAGGGTGAGAAAGCAGAAAGCCGGAAAAAGAGGGTGAGATGATAAAGGAATCTAGCAACAGAGAAAAAGATAGTCGTCATGGGTTGAAAAAAAGAGTCTGACTGGAATATACAACTTTAATTTAAAGAGAGATTTCTTTTCATGTCCAAGCATGTTTCCATGGCTAGTGCGAAATTGGCGGGTCCACTCTTCTTTATTACTTCAGTATTTTCAAAGCATCTACGTTTTCATCTTTCTAAAAGTGTAATCAGGTCTTCTCCTCTTTTCGAACACACACATTTTGGTCTCGTGCAAAGTACTACTTTACTGTTATTATTTTTTTATCTTCATTTTAATACACGTAAGTATAGGGTCAGAATACTATACTATTGATGCAAAATCTAATTTAAGATGTGAGGTCATATTTATTTTTAAAACGATACAATCGAATGACTATTCAGGCCTCAGGAGGTATATATATATATATATATATAAATAAAGAAATGGAATTAATTGAAGATGCAATTCGAACAAAAGTCCCATTAATCCTCGTAATGAGACACATGAAATGTGGCAGAATAGTGCACGTACGGATCGGGATATTATAAATGGATCACTGCCATAATAATTAGCTCAAGTGGAACCATCAATCTGACACATGGCGCACCCCTCAACTTAAATACATTTCAGCCATGGAGGACCGCTTTTTTTTTTTGTTTTCATCTTCCTAAGTTATTTTATGCGATAACAATTTTATCTAACATTATTATGAGTAACTTATCTTTCATTTATCGAGATCATATATTATCGGTTGTTTATATACTATCAGATTAATATATATAATAGGTTACATATCTTATTTTCAGGCGATTAATTTTCTTATTATATTTTTAAAAATGTTTCCCTTATTATGAGGAGGTGATTATTTCTTATATGAAACGGTGTAAAAGATTTTGTATATGGCCAAATAGTACAAGTTTTAATAGCTATGTTAGTACACCCAGCTCTCATTTCTAAATAACGGTAAATAGAGGGTAGTGGCCCGTGCTCCCAATATTTTACAATTTAAAGCCCAACATTTTATAGTAGTAGATGAATAAAGATACACAACTATAACAATACAATTACACTGATGCAAAAGTACAAAGATAGAGAACTATAAACATTTATAACTATTTTGATGCAACCGTATGTTGAACCAAGTACTTAAATTTTGCATAAAAAACACCTTCATTCTTTTCTCTCTCTACTTTTATCTAAATTAGTACACTTGACTAATGACTTGAGATTTTCAGCAAATCAAAATTAATTTCAAGATAATGACAACGATTAAAATAAATTTTGATCTAAATCATAGACCAACAAAATCGAGAATGCAATAAGAACATATTAGTATTGTGGATATCCAACATATAACTATTATGTTTTATAAAAAGGGGACAGAAATGAAATAAACAACAATACATGTTGCTAATGTTGAGCAAGTTTACATCATGGGTTCTTCAAAGATAGATGATCTCCATAAATAAAAAAAATGTTTCACTGTGAGGAGCTTAATTCAATCAGTTCATCTAGAGTGAACAATTGTAATCACAATAAAAAGAAGGAATACCATTTCTATTGTCCGAATGGTAGAATTAACAAAAGATACGATCCTTCTTGTTATTCTTGGACGTATTGTAGGGGATGACACAATGTTATCATTCTCACTACATTTATAATAGTTTATACAATGCACACATTAATGGTACATGCGTGTGTAACAACACATTATTTACAAATGCTCTAAATAACTGCTTACTAAGTTTGTCCTCGCCTTTTGCTCGATCTGCACTTATGTTAAAAGCTAATAAGCTCTTGCTATAATACTAATGCTTAGTCCATTTAGTAAATATTTTGGGAGGTGACAATAAGAATTTTAAAGACAACCAGCAAGAAGGAATTCGTCAAATTTTTAAGCAAGTAGCAAGCACACACATTCACAATATTTTAGAGAATTAACTTTCTAAAACATTAACCTAGTCACATATATCTACACAATATTCTGCACTATGGGCTATACAAGTTAATTAATTTTGATTATTGTGATATTGCAACTCATCAATTAAAAAACTCCCAGAAACTAAGATAAATAAGTATAGATTAATCAGTTTCATTAACTCGTTAACCTTCTAAAATAATTTCTTAATTTTGCTTGAAGCATCAGGGAAAAAACAGTAATGTACCTGAGCAAGTGTTCAAATTCAAAAAGATGGTGGATAGCTATTTTGTGTTCCTACTTGTGTGTTGATACTTCAACACCTTGCAGTCGAAAGTGACATACTATGTTAAGGATATTCGGATCAATTTGGTGCATGCAAACGTATAACTTCTTCATGAGTAACTTCAACACATATAAGATGCACCTTTTTGTCTTCTCTTTACAAATTTTAGGGAATAGATTCATGACATGGATAAAACATAAAAGATTAATGAAAAACCAATTGTATGAGCTCAAATCTTTAAGATCGTAACAAATTATGACATCTATTTCTCTATCACTTCTTTGTGACACCACTGTAAGACGATATGTGCATTCCTATGAAGCTGCAAGAAATGATGATTAACACACATAAAATGGTATGAAAATGGGAAAACTTTACCCAATATGATCAAACCAAGATTATTTGGATAATCTCAATTCCACCAAACAGATTCCTAAACAACCATACGGTACCACTTCAAATATGCACTCTTCATCCTTTCTTTTATTATGTACGTAATAAAATATCAGCTACGAAATCGATTTTTAGGAAGTTACGACCAACAGGTTCCTATTATCATTAGAAAAAGAAAACAGGTATTAGCAAAATCATAAAAGTGACCGCAACATCTGTAACTGATCATTTACTAATAGATTAGGATCAATATTTTGTTCATAAACAAGATATCATCCAAGTAATAAGGACTTCGTTTAGATGATTTTGGTCAAATCAAAATAGCTATTTCGTAGGTGTGAGCAATGGAATTCATTTTCTTCTCCGGGCTTTCTCGCTGTCAACTCATGTCCGCGAGTTAGACTTTGCAAGTCCAATCAAGAGTATTTGTTATCAGTTCATCAATGTTGAATCTTTGTCCATGTGTCTATGAAAGATATATTGAGTTGTTGACAATAACATGGGAAGAAAGAGTTGGAAAACCATAACTCTAATTGTTCTCTCCAATTTATTGTATCTTAAACTCAGATGCATCTATTCTTTTGTTAATGTCCAAGTTCTTACAATGAGAAATAAAGGAGGATAAAAGAAGAGTTCAGTCTGAGCAATGATGAAATCCATTGAAATCAGAGCACACCAAGAACGACTTTGCACAAAAGATTACTTGAAAAGTCAGTAGAAGTTGAGATCGATTAAAACTTTCAAAAGATTCACATGTAAATATAGAGTATATTATACTTGCAGATTGAGTTTTGCCAGATTCAAAATCCTTCCTTAATTGCCTTTGTAAGAGGTCCTCTATACTATTGATGTTATTATACGAATCTTGTATGACATTTGTATTATAGGAATATATGAAATTCTTAAGTAGATTATGAATGCAATACATCTTGCAAGAAAAATAACATATTCTAGACTTCAGTAACTTTGGAACCAACTCAATCTCTTATTTGTTTTTTGTGAAACTAAGAAACGTCCTAGGTCTAGTGTTTATTTCACTTTTTTAAAAATTCTTGTTTTACAAGTGACTACTAAAGGTATATATGCCCATAGAAATGCTTAAAAGTTTACATATAAGTCCATCAATCTAAAGACACAAATAAGCATCTTCAATCATAGTAAGTCAACCAATCTCGCTCTTCTTTGATTACTAATCTGTGAGGACCTCAAGAGAATAATCTCGTATAATTATTGCAGCCTTTAAATGTAGATGTGTCCTATTTCATCAGAGTTAAAAAATAATTTAATTTAAAATATTTTAAATTAGAAAGCTTAAAACTGTCGTATTTCAAGTTCATAACTGGACAAATACGAACTAAGCAGCATTCTAACCAATTACCAAGTTCAATACTACAACCAACAACCTTTAATTGTCACGAAACCATGCTCTAACCCATCCCTCAACTTTATATATTATTAGCCACATTAGTGTCTAATATAGATTTAGTACTGTTTCAGACTCGGGAGTTAGATCAACATCACATAATATTAAGATGAAGACGAAATGTAAAGTTTATTAAACAAAATCATAAAAGCAAGATGATATGAAAACTAGTTTCTTACTAACTACAATAACCCTATTTATAATATGAATCAAGAGATAAATTACAATATGAAAGTTTCTTTATTAGACTTTGTAAGAAATAAAAGAGTCAAGTGCATCTTCAGGCCCCTTATTTTACTAAAACAACTGAAAATAAGATGACAGATTACTTTACTTACCTGTAAATCCAACAAATTGAGGCGGTCAAAAACTCTCAAAATCAGCATAACAATATTTTTTACTCTTTAATGATTGATCACGACCACTGCAACATGTTTTTGTACTTGCATCAAGTTATTGTTAAGCTAAATTGCACGGACTCTTCACTTTCGATGCTGCACCCATGTCACATTCTTCAAAAATATACTACTTTTGGCGAATCCAACACGCACCCCTCAACATTTTTGAAGAGTCCGAACAACATAGTTGTTAAGAACAAAACACGTGCACAACTGTAAAGACAGTCAACAAAAGCTACACTGAACAAGATATCAAAAGAGTCCTACATAATAAACCAATAGAGCAAGTCATATTTTACTTGCAATTATTCAAAACAACTTGGTGTTTCGTTAAGAAAATTTCTAAATAAGAGCATGATACTTCACACCTTACACCCATTGAAAAGAGAACCCAACATCAATTGAAATCCCCCTCCAAAAAAGTAGAGATACCTATAAATTTCATATTTTTCAAAAGAAGAAGTGCGAGAAGTGACAAAGATATGCAATATTCTTTTAACAGAAATACACATGCCCCATAAATATTCGTTATCAATATTATCCTATACAAGTAAATAACATACGTATTTGATTATTATGAGTGGCAACCTTAATGCTCTATTCTCAAGTAGTCATATGGAGTTTCTTTGAAATTTATCTGGAATCTTTTCAAATGTATGTGATCATTTTTACCTTTGTCATACATTCAATGGTTTGGTTAAAAAATCTCGATTTGCTATTTATTGTTTGATCTCTTTTACCTCAAACTGTCTCGAATTAGATCCTGAATGTTTGATTTGTGCTAACGTTTTGAAATCTAATACTTATACATAGTTGGTGGAGTAATTGCACTGATTCTTGTAGTGATATGCTTGTTATGAATCACAGTGATCTATGAAGTTGAATTTCTCATGGCAACGAATTGGGAGCTATTCATCCAATGGATAATCAAGACATTTCAGGGAAGATCAAAAATCAATGAAGTTGGATTTTCAAACTGTTCTTACTAAATTTTTGAGAGAGATCAAAGGATTCTTGAAAAGCAGCCCAAAAGGTGGAAATACTTGGTTAAAGAAGTGGTATATATCTACAACGTGAGAGCTTGTCCAGGTGTTAGAGGATTAGTGCAAAAATGCATCTTTTAATTTGTTTCCTTAGTAATCTGTTAGTTATGTTTTCTTTGAGTTTCTAGTCACAGGCTAGCTAGTAGAGTTATTACTGGACTATAGTTTTGTAATATTCTCTCCATGATTAATAAAAAATAAAATTGGTTACCAAAAAAAATATTTTTCTCTTATGATTTTTATTTTTAATGTTATGAAAGTGTGGTTAAATATGTCGACTAATGCATCTTTGCCGACAATAACACAAAGGTATAAAATATGTTTGATATCACAATTTTAAGGCGACATTACTGGCAATAGTAATTGCCCCTAAATAAATGCCGCTAGAAGTATTTACTTTTAGCGGCAATATTATAGGTCTTTATCGGCACCCTAACTAAATACCGTTAAAGGCTTTAGCGACACAGGATGCAATGGCAATAGATTAAATGCCGCTAAAAGCTTTTTTGGCAATAAATATTGCCGCTAAATGAAAAACTAAAAACCTCTTTTGGTATAGTGAATAGACTGAATCATCAGATTGCACCAAAAGGTACTTACACTGCAACAAATAGTACAAGTTTTAATAGCTATGTTAGTACATCCAACTCTCATTTCTAAATAAGGGTAATAAAAATAAATAAATATATATATATATATATATATATATTTATTTATTGTTAGTAAAAAATTACAAAACAACAGAATTACAACATTACAATTGAAAATAAAATGAAGAAATAAAAATATCTTTAGGTTGAGGCGCGGATATCTCGCTCTCTTTAAGGAGATTCAAGTCCACTGCAACAAATATTTTCACCGGTCCAGCAGTAGTCCTTCTTAACTTGTCCCCTCCAGAATACAACAACCTTCTCACAAAGTATAACTCAACAAACTCTGGACAAGAGTTGAGTTTAAAGCTCCACAAAAAGAACACATTCCTTCAACTAATAAAAACTCTCTTTTTTGACAAACTTTATGCACTCTATATTTCTCTTGTATGTTGTGTGTCACAAACCAAATGAAGATCACCACTATTATAGTTGAGAGAGTCTTCCTAGCAATGAATAGGAAGATAATGGGTAGTAAATAATGAAGATAATGGTCTTAGAAGTTATATAGGTTATAAGGTATAATGGAGGAGTAAAAGAATAAAATAAAGGTGAGGGGTAACAAATGCACCAACGTGCAAATGTTACCTTTTGACCATTTGCCAACGTTCATACCAAATGTTAAATTGCAATAAAGCCTAACAAAAATATGGATTATTAAACCTCCGACACCAATGACCAAGACAGCACCAAGGAGGAGAAGTTAAACGGCCTTTTTTAGTTAAAATATGATGAGCTATTATAATATAATAATAATATTAAAATGCTCTGAAGACCAACACACATATATATATATATATATATATATATATGTATATGTTGTATATATATATGATAGTCTTGCGATGAATGATTAGCAAATAGGAGTATTAGTGAAGTAGAAACCAAGTGATTTTTTCTTTTAAAAAGGTGTGGGTCAATAAAACTGTTACGTTTTCTGGTCTTAGCTCAAACGGCTAATGAATTAGTAGTAATTATATTTATTATTAGTAGTAAAAGTAATTAAGTTAATAAATGGACTTTCAAAGTCATATTAATTGTAGGGGTAAAATGAAAAAAATAAAATTAATTTTATTCTAATTTAGTAAGTGATCAAGTAATATGGGATAAATACTTTTAGTAAGATGTCCATCTAATATGGGACAGAGGTAGTAGCTTAATTATATATTATATTTATTGATTTCTTAATGAATGCAATTTTTACTAAAATGTCACTTATTTATAAAAGGAGAAAGTTAGATAAAAGTAAATTCAGTATAAATATATTTATTATGAAAAGTATCAAGTCAACACTGGCAAAGTAGAATGAAATTAAGGAAGTATCTTCATTGTTTTCTCCGATTTCTATTCCTACTATATGCTATTTACGTGGAAAACGAAAAAATGTTACGACTCCATTTTCTGTTGCCTTTTCTTCTCATACTTATTTATGGCCTTGACTTGAGCTCCTCTCATTCTGGGCTTGACTTGAGATGAATTGAAGTTAGAATTTAATCATCGTAGTGGATTTTTAAACAAGAATATTTGAGCTAGTCCAATTTCATGACCAAACTAATCGGTGTTGGTACTTAGTAATGCCATGACAATTAATCATATTGGCCCGAAAGGAACGTGTTGATATTCTATAAATAGGAAAGTGGTCCATTAATAATATTACATGTATTTAATAAAAGCAACAAAAAGTGGTCGCACTTGCTATACTATGGAGTGATTAATTTCATCACCTCACTCATTATCAAGAAAATGACAGTATTGGAATGTGGTCCATGTAACTTGTAAGGACCTGGTTACCTTCCTCATCAGGACACAAGATAGGGACTCAACAATTCATCTCAATCTCTTTAAATTTCACGCTAAAATTATATGTGTAGAGATATAATAGATGTTGAAAACAATAATGAGTTGGTAAGACTTAGTAAACCATTTCAATAAATCGGTCATCACAAACGTGCGTGAGACTAGTATATTAGTTAAAACTTCTCAATGATCCATCACTATATTTCTGTCTTTTCAGAAAGAAAGAAAAAACTTATTTAATATAATGCCTATTTATGACTTTAATTAAATTTCCTTTTTTTCCTCCTCTCTTCTATTATTCACATGATATTAGCAATACTAGTACTGAAACACATCGCATCCAATTATACTATGATTAGAAAAAACTATATAATTATACAAACATTTCTATTGTGCATATTTATTAATTCTCCCTATAATTTGAAATTATTATATACAGTCTCACTAATTTATAACTTTTGACAAGATTTCAAGTTATATGCACATAAATTCATATATTTTGCTATCAAATACAATCCGAAATACAAAAAATAAAATAAAAAATGGACAAAGACGAGCAAGAGAGTCTGTGTATATCGGAAACATGTGAATCACACTAGATACATGTATCTGGGATATTAGATACATTCAAAAATACATATACGAGAGGTGAGGGAGAGGGGCAAGCAAGAGAGTCTGTGTATCCCAGATAAATGCGATGACACTTGAATAAAATGTATCGTGAATAAATTACACCTAATTTTGACCTATGTAACCGATATACAGAGATAATATCTCAGATGATCACTTAACTTTGAACTTTTCTCTCAAAAAGTCACTCAATTGTGGATTTTTATCTCAGAAAGTCACTCAACTATAATTTTTAACCCAAAAGTTATTCAACTATGTGATTTTCTCTCAGAAAGTCACTCAACTAAGAAAGTTTCACTTGCAAAGTCACTCAATCTATTTAATTGGTTTTTTTAATTGAAATTTGCTAATATAAATTTTTTATTTAAAATTAAAATTTTAAGAAATAAAAAGATATCAATTTAAATCATTTGATGACTCGGGATTAAAAGTATTAGTATATTGATTTGTAATCACTTTTGTTATATCAGTTGATAGGAGGAGTAAAAGTGAGGCAAATGAATCGAAGTCGGAGGGACAAAAAATAGTAAAGAAAATCTTCGTAAGTTATCCACTCATCCCCAGTGGAAAAAACTGTTAGATAGTTGATATAGAAACTAATGAATTCTCAGTAGACATTTGGGTTTTTGGCCAATTAGTGTTAATTGTTAACGAGGGCTATTGTCTAATTTAGAATAAAAATAATAATTAATTGAGATAACAACATAATTGAGTAACTATAAATTAATGTTATATTTTTAGTTGGTCAAGTTATTAAAACAATTTAAATAGTTATTTTTTATTTTTAAAAAATTGGATTTTAGATAAAATTTCATATTAGCAAATTTTAATGAAAAATAATTAAATAAAATTGAGTGACTTTGTAAGTAAAATTTCCATAGTTGAGTGACTTTAGAGAGAAAAACTCGTAGTTGAGTGACTTTTGGGTTGAAAATTATAATTGAGTGACTTTCTGAGATAAATACTCATAGTTGAGTGACTTTCTGAGAGAAAAATTGATAGTTGAGTGACCATCTAAGATATTATCTCCCGATATACATGTATCTAGGGACCAAAAACTGATGCGAATATTTATTTTGAAAACACACAAAAAGACACGTAATTAAATTCTAAACTAATGTAATTTGTGATGTTTGCCATGATTTTGCTGTACCTAGCAAGCTTGGGCCGGCATAGTAGTCTCTTAATAGTCACGGGCAGAAGCGAATTTTTTTCGGTCCTTTAGCTTTCCCAAGTAAGCCCCATGTCAAGTTTTTGGGCTGGTCCACTGATATTGCAAAGAGGCCTGGAGTTTTCAGATGAAACCCTAAACGGAATATTGAAAATTATTTAGAAGTCTTCTTTCTAGTGTTTGTAAATATTAACAAGAATATACTTGTATATAAATTTACGTAAATCTCATCATGCTAAGAGCTAATTGCATTATTTTTCTAATATTTTTAAAATTACAAAAATTCCTTAAAATTATGAATTCCGGATACATCACTAGACTTACGAATACATCATTGAAATTCTGGATATATCAACAGACATCCAGATGCATAGGGGAGGGATGTATCAGAGAGGAGAGAAATGTATCATAGAGGGGATAAGACATCGGGATACATAAGGGAGGGATATATTATAGAGGGATGGATGTATCAGATAGGGGAGGGACGTATCAGAGAAGGGATAAGACATTTGGACATAGGGGAGGGATATATTATAGAGGGAGGGATGTATTTGAGAGGGGAGGAGGGATGTATTGGAGAGGGGATAAGACATATGGATACATAGGGGAGGGATGTATCCGAAAGGGAGATAGAGATGTATAAGCAAGAGGGGAGTAATGTATCCAAGAGAGAATTTTTGATTTTTTTTTAAATGGTAGGAAATTTTAGAAATTATGATAAAATAAAATGTGTATTTAGATAATATTTTCTTATATTGACGTACTTGTATCATTTTCTTATAAAAAATTACTTCACTTTTTGTTTAAGAAAACTTATATAAATATACCTTTTGGCCATTTAATTTAGGGAAAATTGTATATAATAGCAGACTATTAATTCAAATTAAATGCTATAACCATAGTTTGATTTAATTGTACCCCATATCAAACTGTTTCTATTTCGCCTCTCTCCCTGGTGAACCTCGCTCGCTACTCTCGTTCTCGCTGGGTAGTCTCCCTCGCCTCTCTCACTTTAATACAAACACAAATGTATAAAATGCGTTTGTGTTAATATAAAGCGAGAGAAAATTGTATATATACATATATTTTTGTTCCCCTCTCTCCCCACTCCCAGATCTCGCTCACCACTCTCCCTGATCTCACTCACCACTCTCCTAGATCTCGCTTTCCACTCTCACTTTATACAAACAGAAATGTATACATTGCGTTTGTGTTTGTATAAAGCGAAAGAAAATTGTACATACAAATACAAATGCATATATTTTTGTCCTATACACTTATGATTATACAAATACGATCTTCCCCTATCCATTTTTCTTTTGTCTTTCTCTCTTTCTCGCTTTATACAAACACAAATTATACAATTGATTCTTTTGTATATGTATACCAAAACAAATTATACAATTGCTTTCTTTTGTATATGTATAGCGAAATATACATATTAATAGTCATATCAAACATAAAGTTTGCTATGACACGCAATTATGCAAACTATAGCTATAACATACAAATATGATTTTTATATTTGCTATATGTGAAAGTTGCTCTTTAATTTATCATCGTGATTGAAGTGTACACTATTTATGCATTTTGATTATATATATTTGTATAATATATGTATTTTTAATACAAAATATACATTATTTATATAATATGTATATATTTTGTAAATTAATGTCGCAAAGACATTGCACTGTAATTTTCTTTTTCTATTTGGTAGTTTTTTTTTTTTTTTTTTTTTTTGTGATTGATCCATTTTAATTTGAATTAATAACTCTTGCCACATAAACATAATTCGACCCTCTCAAACACAAAATTCAAATAAAATTTGAATCATTTTCTATAAAAGCCGCGTTCTTATTTTATATAAAAATGGTAAATGCAATATAACATATAATTTTAATCCTGATTCAATGTAGAAAATAACACTTTTGTTTTAATTATATAGCTTGGTTTAGAGTACATGACTGTTCGATGTGAATTTCAAAATAAAATTTTCATTTTGTTTTGAAATAATATATATACACAATTAAAAACTATATAACAATGTTATGTCACAACAATTAACAATTTAAAAGGCATTTAAAAGAAATTACAGTAAAAAAAACTCTTTCAACTTTTCAAATAGTAATAACTTAAATACAAACAAATGAAGTGGAATGAGAACAATCAGATCTCAACTTCAAAATCGAACACACGATATTTTAATAACTACTAATAACACAATCACTATCTATTACAACTTTGGGAATGACAATGGGGCGGGGCTGGATGAGTTTAAGGCTGTGTGAGGCGGGAGAGATGCGAGGAGGGTTGAAGTGAATCTTTTTTCAAACTAATGCGTGGTGGGGCAGGTTGCGGGTATATGTGATTTAGGTGGGTTTAAGCTTACTTTTAACTTTTTACATGTTATAAGAATGATAAAACATTATTTATTAAGATGATTTCTTTAAAGCTATTAAAACATTTAATATAGTAAATGAAAATAGTTTAATAAAAAATAATACAATTTCTTACATGTTTCCCAATTGACCTCAAAAAAATAAATTTTCAAGTCATTATCTATTAAATTAATACAACTTAATGAAAAAATGAATTTATTTTTATGAATTTTATTTTTAGTATCAAATTAAACTTAACTAGAAAAAGAAAATATTAAAAAAATTATGCGGGGCGGGTCTATGCGAGGTGAGTTAGGGTGGGTTGAAAATGAAAAAAGTTGATATGCAGGGAGGGACGGATTAAAAATTTTGCCGATTAAGCTCAACCCGTCCCTCCCGGCACCGCCCTATTGCCATCCCTATACAACTCGTTATATTGCAATTAATTACGAAGATCCATCAATGGAAAAAACAAATAATAACAACGATATTAATTAGTTATTTTTTAATATAATTTATTTATTCATATTTTGAGACCAATTTCTTTTGATAAAGACAATTTTTTTACTATAATTTTGGGTGTTATAGATTTTTTGCCAAATTTTACGGAAAAAGTATAAATACGTGCAATATATATGGCTCTACGGCGAAGCGAAACGGTGTGTTATTGGAGAAGTTGATAAAGAGAGAATGGTGGGAGTTTCCTCAATTCAACCCCGCTTCGTCTCTACCTTTCTTGGCGATTGCCGCTTCATTAACCATCCTCACTCACTTCGTCGACTCTTCCATTACAAACCAGGTTCTTCATTACTTACTTTCTGGTTCTTGAATCTTGGTGACAAAATATACCCCTCTTTTCTTGTTTTACTGTTTTTGATTTTCCCCTTTCTTTCTTTACTGCTTCAAGATTTTGAATTAACCCATAATTTGTGCTTTCTTGTCTCAAGATTTTATGATGGTAGTCATAATAGTGCTCAGGAGGACATAGTTGAATCTTTTATGTAACTGTAGTATCAAAGGAAGATGTTTCAAATAAAATTGAATCTTCAATGTGCAACTAGTAAAGGCAAATGTCATCGACTCTTCCATTGCAACCCAGGTTCTTGATTGCTTTCTTTGTGATTCTTGATGATATATGTTGCAACCCAGCTTCTTGATTACTTTCTTTGTGATTCTTGATGATATATATATTCTCATCTACTACTTTGGGACAAAAAAAAATGCCCCCTTCTTTTCTTTGAGTTCTTGGATTTCCCCCCTTTTTCTTTACTTCTTCAAGATTTCGAATTTACCATGATTGTGCTTTCTTGTCTCAAGGTTTTATGATTGTATTCATAATAGTGCTCAGGAGGACATAGTTGTATCTTTTATGTAACTGTAGTATCAAAGGAAAATGTTTCAAATAAAATTGAATCTTTTATGCAACTAGTAAAGGCAAATATTTCATCAACTGTAAGTACTCATTTTAACGATTACTGTTTATGCTTACTCAGGAAAGAAACATGTGTCCATGCAATGCTCAAGAACATTTTCTGGGTTAACGGATTTGTTATTCAATAGAAGGTATGTTATTTGATCTTTAAGTTTTTTGGTTTTCAGCATGCTGATTACAATTCTATTTTCCTTCTTTTAGTCCTAAAACACATGACGTTTCAACTGTCAATACCATGGTTGCATGCTCAATTCCTTACTGTTTTTGTTTATGCTGCCATTTTCTGTTCCTGGTTCTTGGTAGTATAAAGGTAGGAGATTCCTCACATTGATAAAGTCATACTTGGTTTGAGAATGAGGGATTAGTATACATCATTAGTGGATCTTGACTAAATGAAGTTTGTCATGCTTCTGATCTTAATGTTTAGGTTTTGGTTCAATCAGTCCCATTAGAGTTCATCTCTTCAAATTTAATTGTAGAATTCGGAAAATAAGCATAGTCAGCCTTTGATCCTAGCTCCATTTGTGACCAAATCTGAAAAGCATTCCAAGGGCATGGCTGAAAGCAGTTTGAAACTTGTATGGATCAACATTGATAAAAAAGGGGAAAGTAGCGAATTATCTTTTCCACCTTACCTTGCACCCAATAGCCTCTGTATGCCTTATACCTCACATTAGTCACTTTTTTGCCCAACAATTAGACTTTTGACCCTTGGCATTATTGGCTTCAACCCGCTTCTCCTGCCCGTTGTTTTAGCCTCTTTCCCCTTTTGGACCTATTACCTTGAACTGGACAACAAATTCCCGTATACTTGTTTGTCCTTTGCTCCATTAGTGTTAACTGTGTCCCACTTATTCTTTTGGAGTGTGAAACTGAACAAGTCGTTAAATGTTTTTTTTAAGAATTTCTTTTAAGTGGAAACATGAAATGTGCCCCAAATGTAAGTAGATCAGTTAATCTGAGGATGGTGTACTGGAATTTGGAATTGTCTATAGTAGGAGAGTGACAGACTGACAGTTGCAAGATGCAGACAGTGGGTGCAAGCAAATATCAGTACAAAAGGTCTTGGGAACCTCTTGGTCATAGTTGAGTAGATTTATTTAAAGATCATGCTAGATACTTGTAACTTAATAACTTTTGGCATTGTCGTGGTGCAAATGAAAGACATCTCTTTTGTTTATCAGAAAGAAAGTTTTGTAAGCTCTTAATTTGCTATGGTTTCTAAAACTTTTTAGACAGTCTTAATAGGTTCTTAAAACCTGAGTTACATGAATACTGCATTTATCGTAGGTTCTTCTGGTACTGGGAATAGTTTTGTCCATCTCTGAGTGAGGTCACGAGAAGGTCCCCTCAGACCAACCTACAAGGGACTTGCGTATGTTTTGCTTCTTGTGGTTCTTCCTATACTAAATTTGATTTTACAGATAGATTAATGGCTTATGAAATATGAAAAGTTACTATGGACTATTTGAATTTGAACTTTCTTCATGTGAGAACAAGGTTCAGCAAATGGAAAGTTTCTGTAATGTTTCCCTTATTTTACCATGTTCCTGCTTCTGCCTTTTTGCTGCATGCCTTGGATGCTAATTTAAAACTAAACTTGGCAGAAATGTAGATGAACTTCCAAACACCAATCGCAAACGTTTAAGACCAGGTCAAATTTCTCCTCCTCGACCAGTTCCAGAACAAATACAAAGGCCTCCATATGTGAAGTCTAGGAAGCCACCTGGGATTGGTAGTGGCTCCGAAGTGCATGACAAAAAGGGAATAGAAAAGATGAGAGCTTCGGGAAGGCTTGCTGCTCAGGTTCTTCAGTATGCTGGGACATTAGTCAAGGTGATTTATGGAGTACCTTCTACTCAAGTATTTATGTGGCATTCCTTGCACACACAAGCTTCATTTAGGTTAATAAATCAAGATTTGTGTTTTCCCCAGTAAGGCTTTCAGTAACTGACTTCGATTAGCTACAGTCTGTGTTTACTGTCTTTACTATGATCATCTTCTTGCTTTGAACTTTTGATATTAACTTTATTAAATTAGATATCTACTTTGTGTTTTTGCTCCTTTTAGTTCTTCTTTGCAGACACGTTACAACCAAGGGTGTAGCTAGTAAGAGGGTAGGGGTTCAATTGAATCCCCTTTGCTGAAAAATTACACTGTACAAGTAGGGTAGAATTTTTTATTTTTTTTGGATAAATTGTTGAACCCCCTTGATATAAGAGAAAATTCTAGTGTAGTGGTAAGGGTGTTCAAAAGTTGTTTTTGGTCAAAAGTTCAAATATCACCTATGACATTCTAGTATTCTTCTGAATGCCCCTTATATAAATTCCTGGTTACAGTCTGCTTTTACAAGTCCTTTTGTTCCAATTTGTAGGACAACTTTCTATTTTTGGATGTTTCGAAATGTTTAATACCGTTTCATTTTTATATTACTTTCGCAAATTTGTGAAACTGTTCAAGTTTTAAACATTGATGTGATCTTTCCCCTGTTAACTTACTTATCAGCCATAACTTTAATTTTTTTCTTCAACTTTCACTAATATTAGATGTACATCAAATTATCTTATTAAACTCCATGCACATAATTACCATTATAAAATGGAATATGGGGGAGTAAATGGTTCTCTTTTTTCTTTCTTTTTGTAAATGAATAGAAATGTAAAGAACGTGTAATGTCAGATAACTCCAAATTATTCAATATTGGAATGTAACAGGTCTAAATGGTGCAAATGGATAGTGAGGATTTATGTAGCCAACTCCACCTAGCTTGGGTTTGAGGCGTAGTTGTTGTAGTAGTTGCCATTGCATCAGACTGAGATTATCTTTAAATGGGTGTAAAAGATCAACAATCAAAGTAGTTTCTTAGGTTGTCTGAAGCGTGCTTCATTTTAAATCTACATTGCTATTCCTTCTGGCAGCCAGGCATCATGACAGACGAAATTGACCAAGCCGTTCACCAAATGATCATTGACAATGGAGCATATCCATCACCTCTTGGTTATGGTGGATTTCCAAAGAGTGTATGCACATCAGTAAACGAGTGCATTTGCCACGGAATCCCAGATTCACGTCCACTTGAGGTTTGGTAACAGTTGTTTTCCTTTATAACCAAGAATTCAACGTTGCAACAGGCTAACATTCTTATGCTCTGTGATATTTAATGATTCAGGATGGGGATATTATCAATATTGATGTCACCGTTTATCTTAATGTAAGTTGTTTGTTGCGATTAATTAGTACCATTACTTGTCTCTTCATTGCTTCAACTTTTCTGTTTAAACCAATATTTGTTATGGATCAATAGAGAGAAACTGGTATGAGATGCCTTCTTGAAGCTCTGAATATGATGATGTAAGATTTTGGTTCTTCAACATGTCATTATCCTTATTCTTAAGAACCAGGGCTTTTTGCGTCACTAATGCCATCGTTGATTTAATCTTCTAGTATTGGCTTTCCTGTCTGCTGATTGGGATTTAAATCACTAGGTTTATAACTATTGGTACTTGTAATCTTTTGAAGTTAATTTGTGTTATCTTTGTTTTTTGCTCCCTCTTATGCTATTACACAAAAGTGATAGCATTTACTCCATTAGCCTATATCATAGATAATACTTTTTCCAACCCCCTATAATTCAGATCCCTATTGCCACCTTCAGAACATCTTCTTTCCCGTCTTCAGTGCCCTTACTCCTCTTCACTACTATCTCCTACTCAAGTCTCCAAACACGACTGTTCCCACCATTCCTACGTGGATAGAAGGGGTTCTTGTGGTCATGGTGATGGACGTTTAATCATTATATTGTAGGGGGAGGAGCAAGGTCTGCGGAGCATTTTTTCAGTGTAGGCCACCAAAAGTGAGAATAGTCAGTAGATGGGGCATTGATGAAATGTGGTCAGTTGGGATTTTGGTGGTGGGTAGTACAAGATGTATGTATGTAGGCATTTATGGATCTATGTATGGCATGATCTCTAATCACTTGGTAAGTAGAGAAAGTTGGGAAGCCTTTTCTTCAGTTTATAAAGTTGTAAATTTTTTATGAAACAATTTGGAGAGTAAATGTCAGTTGGCCTTTGATGACATGTCAATGTACGGAGGATGAGCTTTTCTTGATGCACTATTTTCTAGGTCTCCCCTTCCTCTTCTGTGTCTCACCTGAAATTTAATTAGTCAAACATGGTTTAATAAATGCAGTCTATGACTCATGAAACTCAATTTTCTCTCTGTTTATCTGCTTGGCTTGATTGATTATGCAGGGTTACCATGGTGACACATCAGCGATGTTCTTTGCAGGAAATGTTGATGAGGAAGCCAAAAACTTGGTGCAAGTATGACCTCTTGATGGTGTTAGTGCCATTTTTTTTGAATTCCTACCTTTTGTGCTACCAAGTGTTCTGTATGCTTTAACTTATCAACCAAAAAAAAAAAAACTCTCTTTTGTGCTTTAGAGGGAGACACCTTATTTTGTTGTATAGATGCATCTGCAATTCCGCCTATTGATTTTTATTTGATGCCTCAGGTGACTAAAGAGTGCTTGGACAAGGCAATATCAATATGTGCACCAGGAGTGGAATTCAATAAAATTGGCAAGACGATACAGTAAGACATCTACCTAAATCTTCTCTCTTTGTTGTTCTTGTGCATCTCGGTCTGCTAAATGCTTGAAGGATTTGTCTCGGGATGAAGGTGAATTTGTCATGAAAAATCAATGTTGCAGCTGGCATAGTTTGGCAAATTGATTTGAGGATTAGGACACACACATGTCTGATATTTCTTGTAAATTATTAATATGTGGTTATGACCTATTTATATGTACATCAATATATTGCATTAGCATGTTTTGATTGACGTTAACATTCTATTTGTAGTGATCTTGCAGATAAACATCGCTATGGGGTTGTGCAACAGTTCGTTGGCCATGGAGTGGGACGTGCTTTCCACAGTGATCCAGTCATTCTGCATTACAGTAACTTCCTTATTTTTAATATCTAACTTCCTTACTGCTCTTTCTATGTGTAGAAATATGAGCAATAGTGAGCCTATATGGTTCAACTTGTTTGCAGAATAATTTGAACTGTTTGCTTGGGAAAATCATTATCTTCTTGTTCAGTTTTCTACTTGTGCCATCCAATGTCGATGGACTGGATATCCAGCTTGCTAAATGTTGCAACAACACCTCAAACTAATATTTGCATGAGATGTAAGAATAAACTGCTATTGTATCAGGGGTTAAAAAGTAGAGCCCATTTCAAAATTTATTTGTATTGCACCCAAATACTTATATTTAAGCTGTCTAACATTTATATTGAATCTCTGTTGAGTATTGACAACTAGTTCGAACTACGTCAGTTATCTGAGATGACGAAAATAAGTTACTTCACGCTGTTGGTTTGATCTATATCAATTTACAAAATGTTTCATTCATTTGCAAACCTCCATCCTCTTGGGCAGTTTTGTAATACATAATAATGAGAAAATCCTATTCTAAAGAAATTTTGTACAAAATGCGAATTGAGCTCATAGTTCTAAGGTGTTGTCTCTGAAAAATAATCTATTTGAATGCATAATCACATTTTTATTTGCATTTAATATTATTCTTGTCTTCTTAAACCCAGTAATTCTGTTTGTATCAATTTTTATTTTGTTATATTTGTTTTCTTTCCCAGGGAACAATGATCGCGGACGGATGGTGCTCAATCAGACATTCACTATTGGTAATTTTACAATAGTTTATTAATTTCCACGATGGTGAAGAGACATACTGTGACATAGCGGCACAATATTTTCCATGTTAAATAAATGTCTACTCCAACTCTGTTTATAGATATTAACCAAAAGCTGGTAGCTACTGTGTTGCTCCTTTTCCCCTGTAGCCTGTGATTTAGCTAAGGCCTGAGGTTTTACAGTGCTTAATGTTTATGAATCGCATGAGTAGTTTATGTTTTCACATCTTGTTTTGTTGTAATTTATGCATCGGTCAGTTTTTGGAGCATAAAACTACTATTCCATCGTTGTGTGCACGATTTTACTGTGCTGAATGCAACTTTTTACTGTGCTGTACAGAGCCGATGCTGACAATTGGCAGCATAGATGGAGTAATATGGGATGATGATTGGACAGTTGTTACAGAAGATGGTAGTCTATCAGCACAGTTTGAGCACACCATTTTGATCACTGCAGATGGTGCTGAGATTCTAACGCAGTGCTAGCCATGGTCCTGCAACAGCATCGACAATTCAATAGTGGTTACTACAATCCCAAACCAATTTACCCATTTGAGATGTTTCCATGTGTGGCGTGATAAGATAAAGAACACCAGGGGCCTGATCTGTCTATATTTATGACAAGATTCATGATTTGGCCAAATTCTGAACTTAAAATAGTTATTTTTTTGAAGTTCGTCTTATGTACGCCCGCCCCCCCACCTCCCAAATTAGGCAATGAAACTCATAATGTATTGCGTGGAATGCCAAAGGTTATATCTACCACAAAATTCACAATTAATAGTGTTCCATTCCCAAGTTTTTCTTGCACGCCTCTGCAATTTGGCAAATTTTACTGTTTTCACGGGAGTTTGGAAAAGAAAGACTGCAATTGTATATTACGTGAGTAAAATGAACTTCTGTGCATAGCTTTCCAAAAGAAGATAATTTATCTACGCGCTATAAAAGGCCAATTCAAGTTGAAAGCAATTACTCCCGAGTCCTGGCTTAGCATTACAAGTATTTGGACAATCTTCAAATTAAAACCTGATTAATCCGTACACAGCTTCTTATTTACTTGATTAAAATTGGAAATCATTTAACGTAATAGGAAGTATTTTCTTCTCATTTACGTGCATTTGGTCCTAACAATAATTAAATTACTTGTACTATACGTTATTTGGTGCCATCTATACATACACAATATGCAGAGACAAAAAATTTAAATCAAGCATTACGAATAGAGGAATTTAATTGCAAGAGTGAAATCCACCTGAGCAATGGCGCGTTATGGAGAAAGAATTACAGTGTTGAGCATTGATGGAGGAGGAGTTAGGGGAATCATTCCAGGAACTATATTGAGTTTTCTTGAATCAAAGTTACAAGTATGACAGTACTTCATCTTTTAGCCATGGAGCATTTGCACAATATTATCCGCAGTATTAAAATATACACTATCTTGCAGGAGTTGGATGGACCAGAGGCTCGACTTGCAGATTACTTTGATATAATAGCAGGGAGTAGTACTGGAGGCCTAATCGCCACTATGTTAACAGCACCAAACCAACATGGCCGTCCTCTTTATGCTGCAAAGGATATTATTCCATTTTATCAGAAGCAATGTCCCAATATCTTTCCACAGCGCAAGTATAATAATAATTCTTTTTTTTTTAATGTCGTTATTAGCTGTTCAATCTCCTCCTACTTTTAATTTAACATCTAAATGCAATCTTACATAATTTGCAGTAAAATGGTAACGCTACTAAGTATGTTGTGTGGTCCAAAATATGACGGCAAGTATCTAAGGAATTTAATCCGTGGAATCTTGGGGAACCGTAGATTGCACGAAACTATAACTCATTTGCTTATTCCCACTTATGACATCAAAACACTTGAGCCCCAAATTTTCTCTTCATCTGAGGTTTTAAATTTTACCTCACTACGCCTTTTTAAAAATAAATAAAGAAATCGTTTTCCTCCATTAATTGTGCTAATTTTAACTAATGCAGGCCAAGATGGATCCTGGTTTTGATGCTTTACTATCAGATATCTGTATTGGTACTTCGTCAGCTCTAGTTTATTTTCCTGCTCATTTGTTCAAGACAAAAGATTGTCATGGGAATGATAGAGAATTTAACCTTATAGATGGAGGCATTGCAGCCAATAATCCTGTAAGTTCAAAAAAACATATATACAACGCAACTATACTTGAGTCACAGTAAAATGTAGTAGTTATTTATTTATGAAGGCATTGCTGGCGATGAGACCAACTGGAGCCAAGGCAAATTTATTGCCGGCAAATGTTCTGGATTTTGGCAAGTATCTAGTTCTATCTGTGGGAACAGGTACTTCCAAGTCAGAAAGGAAATACGATGCAATCAGAGTAGCCAAATGGGGACTCATTAGTTGGCTCTATAAAAATGGAAAATGCCCTTTGGTTGATGCTTTTACTTTTGCCAGTGCTGATATGGCTGACCTTCATTTGTCGTTGCTTTTTAGCACTGCTGGACATATAAACAACTACCTTCGCATCCAGGTCTTTCATTTTTTTCCGCTTTCTATTTGGTTATCATTACTATTCTCTTCCTGACTCTTATTAGCTCAGTTGGTAGGCTAACTAGCTAAAGTAATCCCCTCCTCATTTCCCCAATTTGTGAAAGAAAAAAAATTGTAGCTGTCGTTTAGGTGACCTGTATATGGAAGTAGAGGCAAATCCAAAACTTGAACTTTATGGGTTCAATCTTTAACAACGTTTAGATAATCTTAGTATTAATAACTCGTTCTATTTTTAAGTTTGGGTTCATTTCTACTATTTATTGCAATATTATATATAAATTTATGTTGTGCATCAAAAATATTGAGTTCAGATGAATCTGACGCTAGGTGTGAATTAAAGTGAAACTCTTTTAATTTTGGCAGGATGACAATTTAAGCGGAGATGCGTCATCAACTGATAAAGCAACAAAGAAGTGCATGGAGAATCTGGTGAAGATTGGTAATAACATCTTGCAAAAGCCTATTTCAAGGATGAATCTTGAAATCTGCATAAATGAAGCTGTTGAGAATGAAGGCACAAAGCCACAAATGAACAAGCTCTTATCAGGTTTCTATCTAATTAATTAATCAATTCATGTATAATCCAAATACTAATGATTATAGAAACTTTGAGTATTTGTAGATATATAACTTTCAGAATATTTAACTAATCAATTTGATTAATAATTAATATTGTGTTTTTTTAACAAATTTGCAAAGCTACTTTCACAGGAGAAGAGATTTCGCACTAAAAGGATGGAAGAGAAAAACGTCTTTGGTCTAATGGACATGCATGAACAATTGTAGAATAAGCCAAAAATTGTTATTCTAATTGACCAGTATTTAGGTGTGTCACAAAACACAAACGTATGTAATATAAATTTTTTTTAGAGACGGTTGAAGGACAAGCAACGAGGGGGAAAAGGGTGTGAGAAGGGTGGAGGGGAGTAAAAATAATAAAACACAATCTAATGATACTTTTGTGTTTTAGGTGTTGTTAATTAATTCTTGATGATTATTTGATAATTGATGACTAATTAAAGAGTGTGTTTGGTACAATGATTTCCTTAATCAAAGTAAGAAAAATAAATTTCATAAATAAATGACATTCTAGGTTTGTTTCATCCTCCCCATCCCCAACACTCCCAATCCCCTACCCTTGACCTGACCATCCCATCCCAAGGCCCCACTCCCACCCTCTTCAATCTCATAGTATTTTGCTTGATCTCATATATATATATAAATAAATAAATAAATAATATTGAGATGATATTTTTTTTGTTTATTTATGAAATAGTAGAAAATAAGTAAGACATCAACTTACTTTCCAAAAAACAAGTATTTTTCAATAAAAGAAACCAGCTACTACCCGTCATAAGCTTCTGACCGTGTAAAATAGAGTTCTACCGGCACAATATATTAAAAGTATATTAAAATGTGTGATAAATATATTATTTATGAATAAAATTTGTAGTATATGTGTTTTATAAATAGTTATATGTATTAAAAATGCATTATAACTTTTAAGTGTGTAGTGAAAAAAATGTGTTGCTATAAAATATGAATGATAAATATTTCTTAATATATATAGCGTATATATGTACGTAGTTTCCATATATGTAATGTAACTGTAAGTTTCCTAAAAAAAGCAATGTAGGTAACGGATTATTATTTATTGGGCTTTATCGCCGCGTTTGCTGAAAAACGAACGGGGCTTCACTCGTTTTCTAACGTCAGGCCCAACAGCCCAAGATAAAATCGTCAAACCTATAAATTTCCTTTCCATTTAATCTTACCACTTCTCTAGAACAACAAACTTTCATCCATGGATTCTTTACCGGTGAATTGGGAGGCACTAGACTCTCTGATTATCGATTTCGTCAAATCGGAAAACCTAATCGAAGACTCAGGTTCTCCTTCAACTTCGTCGTCGACGTCTCTATCGCCGTCTTCGTCAACCTCATCTTCATCTTCTTCCTCTTATCAGTCAAGATTACTTATTCGGCAGATCAGACGTTCAGTGGAGTTTGGTGACATTGATGCCGCTATCGATCTCTTGCGTGTGCATGCGCCTTTTGTTCTTGATGATCATCGTCTTCTCTTTTGCTTACAGAAGCAGGTAACTTGTTGTTTGTCTCCAGACTTAAAATCTTGGAACAACAGTGAATTAATTCTCTCTATTTTGAACTTTCTAGTATCATAGTTTCTCTAACTCACCAATTCCATATAGTTAGCGAAGATTTAAAATTAATTGACGCAACTTCTGAAGACGTTTTCGAGTTACTAGTTTCTTAAGTCTTGTCTATCTGACTTGCATATGTACAGATGCCACCTGATTATTGTCTTACCTTTTCCTTATTGAGGTTGAAAGCCCTGAATATAGTTGGGGCGTTTTGTCCGTTAACGCCCCACGGGTTCGCTCTTGTAAAGGGCATAGAGATATTTTAACTGTTAAAGCAATATTATGGATGATTTTAGTAGAAAATACTAGATATAAATTTTAACATGATAAAATTAGTCATTAATCTTTATTAGAAAAGTTAAAGATCAAAATGGTTTTTGAACTTGATTAAAATTCATTTAATTAGGCTTCTAACGATATAATTGTTTCTTTTCATTTGTTGTTACATTTTCTTGTAACACACAGGGACACATATTCCCTTACCCCTATGTATTTCTTCATTGAAGTGCCCCCTTTAATTATGCTTTAAGCCAAGAGTCACTTGGTGTGTTTCTCTACCATTTTCCTTTTTCTTTTTCTTTCTTATGTGATTAGCCACAAGCCAACAACTGTTGAGTTGAGTGAGAGGTTGATCACTGGGTGACACATTTTGGATTTCAAAAATCTGAAGAGGCTTTCTGGAGAAATCTTAGAGTTTCAGTTCATCTATGAAACTTCTTGGTGATATGCTTCACCGAATTTATTTTTAGGTTCAAATGTATGTCCATGCAAACTTGTTGGTAAATGAAGTCAAACTTTTCGCCATGCTTCACTTAGACAAATAATTGATGATCCTTGAAACTTGTCTCCATGATTTTTATGCAGAGGTTTATTGATTTTTATGCAGAGGTTTATTGAGCTTTTGAGGAAAGGAACTGCCAAGGATCGAGAATCTGCCATTAATTGCCTCCGAGAGTCACTGGCACCTTGTGCGTTGGATGCATATCCAGTAGGTCCCTGCACATTCATTTGAATTCCCTTATCAACATTGACACTAGTGAATACCTCTTGGATCTATCAACACAACATTTTTTTTTTTTTTTTTTTGTAATCACAACACGACTTCTATATATACTTGTCGTTGTGTATGTTTCTCAACTAGATTATAAGTTATGTTTATGCATCTCATAGATAATACTTGATTTGACAAGATCATTCCTGGTGTTTCTTTGTGGTTCAAGGATGGACTTTCTCATCCTAGGTTTTCCATAGATACTGGTTATGCTAGATGATAGTGACTTGCACGCTATCCTCAGGTTCTCGCCACTTTGGATCCCATTACATCAATTCTATACTTTCAAAATAGTACATTTGATTTCTCTCAATCTCATTAGCAAAAACAATTTTCTATGTGTATACTTAATCCGTATATGAGAATCATTTCGCTTCACATGGTTCTCCTTACACTTGGGTTCTAATGAATGTTTTAACTTTTTATCTTAAGGAAGCATATGAGGAATTTAAGCATATTCTTCTTGCCTTGGTTTATGACGAAGAAGATAAGAATTCTCCAGTGGTGAGTGAGGTAAGAGGCTATTTCATTGGCCCGAGTAAGAATTCCATAAATGTTCATCTGGCAGCAGTTAGAGGGGTTTATTGAGATTTTTTTTGGGTTAACGAAGATACTGAATGTCTCATTTTAGTAGAAGTGACTAACGTCTTTGCACTTCACTATCCCAGTGGTCTCCAAGGAGGAGGATTGACATTGCTGGACTGCTGTCATCTGTTTTAAGGGCTCATTTATGTGCATATGATCCTCTTTTTGCAATGTCATTGAGGTACTTGATAAGGTTGGTACAACTTCCAGATGATCCATGACAAGCTTAGATGCTCAATCAAAACCCAATGAAATGGAGACTCTTTATAATTCGTTCATCAGAGATCCAAGTCCTCTTACTATTCTTATTTAACTTCACAATCATTTTGCAGCATACACAAGTTGTTTTGCTTTCGTCAGGGAGTTCCATCACCTATATCAGATCTTACACAGAGATTACTTCTCGAGGACCGTGACCCCCCTGCAACACCACTTGAGAGTTCCTATGAAGCACCTCCATTTGATGAGGTTATAAATCTTAACTACTCTATTACTATTCTGATGTAATTGTTTTGGTTATTAAACCTGAAGAGGAAAGCAGTTTGTAAATGTGGTAATTCTCTTTGGTTGTTTTATTATATTTTTCAGAGATCTTAGAGAATGTAGAAAATCTCTGGTGTTAGAAAGCCCCTAATTTGCCTTAAAAGACAAATTATTGGGTATTGGAGTAAAATGTGTCCAATCAGAGTGGTGACTGGTTGGTATTAAAAGATTCCTATTACAGATGCCAACTAGTTTCGGTTTGAGGCGTAATTGTTCCTAATTTTTTTTGATTACTTTGAAGTAAGTTTTTTGTGCTTAATAATGTGCATTATTTGTTGAAGTTTAAACTGCCTTATCTTCTTTTTCTGGGGGACTAGGCTTTAGAAATTCTTCTAATGTTCTAGGCATTGTGTCACATCAATATTTTATGAAATTAGGTGGACATACAAGCTCTTGCTCATGCTGTAGAGCTTACAAGGCAGGGGGCTATTGATAGCTTGAGATTTGCCAAGGGTGACTTATATCAAGCATTTCAGGTTAGTATGCTGAAGTATTTGCTATTTAATAGTAGTTGTTTGCTAAAATCTAAATTATCTGCAACATTACTTTAAACTGGATTAGTTTCTCATAGATGCTTCCATATATCACACTATTTCTGCCACAATTTTCTGATCGTAATTTGAAGTCTAGTGATGTCCTCGTCCAGCATCACTCTGCTGTTGCATTGATTTATGCAAAATGTATGTCTAGTAATCACTGTGAAGCTGAGAACATTGTTGATGGTGTTCGATATAGCCCCCTAATTTTGGGGTATTTTCTGTTTCTCGAAATGAAGCTGTTATTAAAGTTATCTGCTTTTGATGGAGTAGAGAAGGATCTTGTATACTTGAGGGAATAGCCTCTTACCCCTTATTTCGTTTTTGTTCACCCTTGAGGTTTTTGTTTGTATAGAAGATTGGTTGTCATTAGTAGAAAACCATGTGTTATATAAGGTTTTCTATTTTTGTGGTGTACTTCGTGTAGATGGTCGAGTTTTTTCCCCCTTTTGAATGAATTTTATTACATTGTCAAAAAAATTGTAGTTATCTGATCAACAAATCAGGCTGTATGATTTTTTTTTGCTTCAACAACAATTCATTTTCTTTTCACTAAATGGAAAATCACTCTGTAGTTCTTTACTTGTGCTGGCGGTGGCTTTTCTCAGTAAAAAAAATTCGAGGATGGGACTTAGAATGATTTCGTCACACATTTGCATTCTTGTTGAGTTGTTTTCTGTTTCCTGTAGTGTTCCAGATTTTCTGTGATTTGCTGATGAGGTAGATCTAGCTTGTTAATTGTACAGCTTTGAGGTCAAATAGTAGAAAATCATAAAAATACTTTTGTTGAGATTGTGCCTGTAACTTTTCTGTTGCAGAATGAGCTGTGCCGGATAAGATTGGATGACCCCATGTTTGATGAGCTTGTTCATGAGTATTGTGTCTATAGGGGTTTTGTCAACTTCAGTGTGGTAGATTCTCCTGGTAACTTTCTGAGCAACTTTACTTTCCATTCTTACATTCTGTTTGCTAATATGTATCTCAAGGCTGGCTTTTATATTTTTTCCATTACCCAGGGATGCAACTTAGTATCAATGACGATCAATTAGAGTCTGGACAATTATCAAAGAACTGTTCCACAGAAGTTGGGGACGGAAACACTAAACTTTCTGGCAGTGACACGTCTGCTTCTCAAGTTATCATGGAGGGATCACCTGAAAGTAATACCAACTTGGCTAGCATTCAAAGTACTGATACTGAAGAGCGTTACCCTAGTGAAACAAGTTATGGAGATTGCAGTACTAGTGGGACTCCTCAGTTTGAAAAAGTTCTGCAGAAAAATAAGTGTCTTAGAGTTGGCGAAACAAACAAGCGGAAAAGATGGAGGGGGAGACATGAAAACACAGAATTTGTGTCTGGACCTACCAGTGAAGGGAGCAGAGAAGATCTTAATGCCGACACGACAATGTTGAAAGATCAGCAGGCATGTATTTTGGTTTTTCAAAGTAGAACATATAACAAGAAAGTAAAAGAAACAAAAGGATGCGGGAGTAGTGTTCAAATTAATCATTGTTTTGACACCTTTCATTACAGGTTTCTCCAAAATCGTGCTTCCTGAATATGATGAAGAATAGAGAGGACAAGCATGAACTTGTGCTGGGCTTGAAGGAATTAGCTAGCAGAGGAATGACAGAGGAAGTTGTTGAGGAGATTAATGAGATGGATTCAAACTTTTTTGTGCAGAACCCTTCTCTGCTTTTTCAACTTAAGCAGGTATGGAAGTTAAAACTTCTGCTTGGGACAAAGATCAGTAGAAGTTATAAAGCATGTTTATATCGATTAAGGCATTTATAAAATAATCCTCTGGGCAGGTTGAATTTTTGAAGCTGGTTGGCTCTGGGGATCATACTCAGGCACTGAGGGTAGCCTGTTCTTTTCTGGGTCCTTTGGCTTCTAGTTATCCTGATCTGTTGAAGCCATTGAAGGAGACTTTGCTAGCTTTGCTCAAACCTAATGAAGAGGCATTCAATGATCGCTTGCCCATATGCGTTCTTGCCAATACACTCCAGGTATGACATTCTGCACTCTTTATGGCAAAAACAGGTCCCAGGTGAACTGTTGCCGGCTAATCTTTTCCCACCCTTATGTCCCCTTTATCTCCTTGTCTGTGTATCTGTGTATATATAAGACTGGAGTGTTGTTTCTTGATTCCAGAATGCATCGTGCTTTAAGTACTCTTGTCCCAGGTTGGATGACATTGTTTCTCTGCTGTTAAGGCTAAGAAAAGAAGTTTAAGTAACAGCTTGATGATAAAAATATAGAACGTCCTACATCAGGTGTATTAAGGTTTCTAAAGGGGGTTATAATAGTAATGGGGCACTCTACCCATTGCCTTTTGTTTCTTACTTGAATGCTTATATTCTTCATATGGTATCCGAGGAAAACATTGTTAAATTCCTTCTCAGAACCATGTTCTCTCTAATCACTGTTTTCTATTGTTTTTGTTTTTTTTGGCTCACTCAAACAATTGAGTCACTAACTTTTGCTCTGGTTCCACTTCTCAGCTTATTGAGTTTATGCTTCCTGCTCTCCTATGTCAGAGCAAAGAAGGCCCACTCTTTGTCCTTACCCTCCTTAATGATCGGGTCTGCCAAGGTGTTTTGTGAACCTTGGAACCAGGTTATTTGTGTAGGATAGTGTTAGAGATATAAACGCCCCATAGTTCCATAGGGGGTTTATGCTGAGCTACTCCATGCACAACGAGCTTTGAATTGGATGCTTAAATTCTTTCACCAGAGATTCCCAGAGAACGCAGAGAAGGCACTGATTGTGGAAAAAACATAAACAAGAATGATGAGATTCTCTATTTCTGAACAAGTGACGTGAAATCTGCTTTACTCACACAAAGATAGTGGAATTAAATGAGTGATAGTCTGGTTTGAGCTGTTTTACTGATTTTCAATAGACAGTTTCACTGTTTTTCAATACACACAGTTTCAAAGGCTTGTTAAAGGCTGAGTGCTGCTTGGATGGTTCTACTCTATAACAAGGAAAAACAGAGATAGTGAGAACTTTATGTTGGAAAAATGTATTAACCTATAGGTAATTCCAATCTTTTGGGATATTTTTGGTTTATCCTTATTCGGTGAGAGAAACACAGTGAAAAGAACAGCGTGGTGTTGTTTTATGAATGTCAATAAGACAACAAGTAAGAACTTGATTTGTTCTCATTCCCAGCTTTTCACTTCAGTTTCCTGAATATTGATTCTTTAGGTGGGCATTTGCTTCAATTTGAAGAGAGTTGCCAAATAAATTTAAAAAAATCTGAGAGGAAGGTAATTGTATTATATATCAAGCTAGCACTAAGGAAGTGTTGTAGTAATTACAGTGAGCAAAAACCAAAATAAAAATCCCTTCCAATCTTATAGGGATTCTAGGAGGCTAAGTATAGATTTTGCTTCATTTATATAACTTTTTGCTGATAAGGAAATAGATCTTGGGTGTAAATCAACCCTAGAAGCTAGTTCATGATTGGACATCTGGACTGTGGAGACTCCAACACCCCCTCGCGCGCCCAAGATTTGACTACGGAGAAAATAATATGGGAGCCCAACGTGGGGTAAACCAAGAATTGAGATGGACCTGACTTTGATACCATGATAAGAAGATGGACTTTGACATAACTCAACCCCAATAGCTACATGAGAATTGCCCAAAGATCATATAAGAAACCAAACACCCCAGCTATAGCCGATGTGGGACTGTGCTGTTTGCAAAAAAAAAAGTTAATTGTTTTTTAACCATATGCCTCTTTAATTGTTTGTACTCTGGATTTTCTTCATTAGTGTGGAATTGTAGTTCTTTTTCTTCATAACCAATTAATATTTGGGAATATTCAACAAAATATTGTTATTGCTCTGAATTGTACAAGCTTTTATCATTGTAGGAGGGGCAGCGGGTGTTGAGTGTTTTTTTTGGGGTGGTGAGGGGGGTGGTGGGGGTATTGTGTACGAATGCTCTTTGATTTATCTAGTAACTTATGGTTTAGTTACAAATTAGGAACTTGGGAAGCATGTTAATGTTACTTCCATAAAAATCTGACTTACATAGTAATTAAAATATTAAATGGCAAACACTAGCATATCACTAGGAATGGCAAAATTAGCCCATAAAAGCACGACTTGTGCAACCCCCGCACCTCAGACCATTTTGACACGCCAAATTTAGCCGATTTAAACATTGGGCTGATATGTAGCCCAAATTGATCATTAAAAAATGTTGTGTTCTAGTGTCTTGGCTCACCTAATTTACTGTCACAATTTTGTCCATGCCAAGGTTGCTATTGGTAGGAGGCTTGGTATTGAAGAACCCCAGCTTATGAAGATCATAAGGGCCACACTGTATACACACAGTGAGTGGTTCAAACTTCAAATGTGTAAAGATCGTTTTGAAGGGCTCTTAAGGATCGACACCTTGAAGGAAGTTGGTGCCAAATTGATTATAGATGCTTCCAGATTGGATGTTGACATGAGCACTGATGGATCATCTCAAGTTACTGGTTCCTCAAATAATAGGAAACAAGAAGATGGAAGTCCAACCCAGTCATCAGCCAGAGATGTTGGATGTGATGAAACTGCAATACTAAAAGTTATGGTGAGTTTTTTTCTTCTTGTGGTTTTCACACTTGCTTCTAACTTTATCCTTGTTATTGCATCTCGATGAACCTGTTGTGAAAGCCCTTCTACTTGATGCTATTCTATTGATGTGTATCTCCCCTGGTTACTGTGTGCTGCTTGTCAGCAGATTATGTTAAACTTTGTAGGTGCTCTCATTATGTGCCACTTCTTCAGGTCATTTTTAAGTGCAGCAGCTACTTATTTGTGAAATATTTGGTGCAGGAATTTCTGGCACTGCCCAGAGCGGATGCAATTCACCTCCTTGCACAGTACAACGGGAATGCAGAGACAGTCATTCAGCAAATATTTGCATAGCCCCTAGATTATAGCTGAACAGTAATATTCGTTTATTTGTTACATTATTTTATTGTGCCATAAATTCTTACCTGTGAGGCTTTTATTATATGCTGAAAGGGGATGGAATAACTTGTAAAAGAAAACAACAAAAAATAGGTGGGAAGGGAATGCCTTTATGTGTAGCCTGAAGTTTTTTCCGCGTCAAGTATGATATTAGTTGATGAGAGGGTTGATTATGTAAAGTGCTCTGTAAATACCCTTCAGTTCCTTCGCCATATTTACTTGGACGGAGCATCCAGTGGATGAAGAAGTTGAACTTCTGTGCTCTTTAAGTTGCAGAATCTTATCAATTTACCGTGGGTTTACTGATGCAATGTTTGTTGCAGTGCGTCTACATTAGTCAACTTAACTTTGCTTTAGGAGTCTTTGAAGTTGCAAATCGAGTTGAACATATATAGGTAATTAATAAACAAATGACGTCACTTTATGTATTTATAATAAAGTATTGCCATATTGCTACATTGACTTGTTTCTTTTATGTACTTGTAGGGAAGTATTGCCATATTGCTTCATTGACTGATACACAGAATGATATGCTACTAAAGATCCACCAATACTATAAAGATAAAAGGATTGGGCAAAGATCGAACGGAAATACACAATACATTCAGGCCGTAGCAACAAAGTGGATGACAAAATAACAATACAATGCCATTTAGACCAACCGACTAGCGGCATTGGACTTGCTGAATTTTATCTCGTCTGATATAGTTATTTATTGTTTTTAATTTTTCAAAAAAGAATATCAACACACGAGCCGCATTTCGATGTAAATCAATCAAAACTCAAAAAGAAAACAGAAATAAACATGGAAATTTACCTTTTGCCAACTCAAAAACCCTCGTTAAGCCCCTCGTACACTCTCTCCGACTTGATCAGATCACATTCAAGAATGTTGATCCGACGCATTGTGCTGACCAAATCCCTCCACCATTTCCGTTTCTTCAGTCACGCCGCCACTGCCGTTCTTCCATACCTAGATGATTTCCCTAAACTCGATCCAAAATACGCAGAAACTATTCATGCCGTTGTTCGTGTCACTTCGGGAAAGAACATCGCCGCCAAGGAGAGGAAAGCTCCCAGCATAGTGTTTGAACAAGAGGATGGCCAACACGGTGGTAACAAAAGACTCATCTCTGTTCAGGCTAATCAGATTAGGTAGCTTGTTAACCATCTCGGTCGCTCCCATTTCTTATCCAGGTTGTTTGATCTTGAGGTTCACCCTGACTTTGAATCTACTGACGTTATTGAGAAAGTTCGTGTTCTGCCCTGAAAGGTATTTTCCTTCTATCTATTAGATTTTGTTAATTTGAATAGATACTGGCTTTCAATTCATTTATACTTGGGAGCTGTAGCTAAGGAACAGAGCTTTAGATGGATTTTAGCAGCGCCATTTATCCATTTCAATGTTCAGGTTCATCTGGAAGCTGGTTCAGATGCGCCTCTTAATGTTACCTTTATAAGAGCTCCATCAAGTGCTTTACTAAAGGTTGAGGTTCCTCTTGTATTTAGAGGATAGGATGTGTCCCCCGGTTTGAAGAAAGGTCAGTAATTGATACATCTGCTTTTTCCTATTGGTAACTTGCTAAAACATGTTTATTTTATTTTTTATGAAGTCTTCAATTTCCTTACTATGTAGGTTTGTGCAGTGATGTATTGAAACTTAGTTTATCATATGTTACACTTGCATCAGTTCTTTATCCTAAGATGTAACGACTGGTTTTCTTGAATTCATTAAATGCTTATATTATATGGTTATGATGGACCTAGAAGTTTCTCAATGTAGAGCACCCAAGGGTGTAGTCTAGCTGTTGTAATTGGAATGAGCCATGGGAGGCTAGGTAAAACATGCCTGGTGATTTCTTGCTATTTGTCCAAGTCTTGGTGACAACCCTGCTGGTGTGCCATCAATCAGCACCGGCAGTCTTAACCCTCTAGATGGAATGTATTATCTGTTGAAACCATCTTTGATCAGATCCTATCATTTTAGTGTTCAGGAATCAGGAGGAGGTTCCAGTTAGCACAATCTTAGGCCTTCACTATGTCAAGTTTTCTTAGACCTCCTGGTTCTCTTTGAATAATTGACGATCAAGGCACTCATTTGATGTTACTTCAAATCAATGCAACTATTACCCTCTTTATTCTTTCAGCAAGTGATTTTGAAATCATTTACTAACTAACGAACGGATCGACTTGAAATCTCTTAATTCAGTTCTCCCTTTCGTTAAGCACAGTGAAGCTCTTCTAAAATCTTCCTTCCGGATAGAATTGGTGCAGGTTTAGAGCATCCCATTTCTAAAGATGTGCCAAAAAATTTGGTGAAGAACTGTAGTAAAGCTATCGGGCTAGGATGTTGATGTCCAGCACTATCATTTATGGTTCAATCATTTCTTCCACTCTGGAAAAGACCTGAAGCAGCCATCTTCTGTCATCTTCTAATAATATAGTTAGGTCCCAGTCATTCCACCTCTGTGTTTTGGACGGCGAAAGGCGACAAGGGCCTGCCTCGCCTCGCGAGGCGAGGCGCTCGCCTTTTTGAATTAAGGTGCCAATTAATACCAAAATTTTAAAATTTTAATTGCATAGATAAATATCCAATATCTTAATAGCAATAACATATATTAGAAAATATTTCAATTCAAAAACTAATAGTAGATACTAAAAGTCTAGAACTTGAATTCACTATTAAATAACTGATATGAAAAGAATAAATACATTTCGTTTCGTGATTGTGAACGAATGTTATTGCAGCATGAATGGTTAAAACTTAAATGATTAGTCCATAGGTCACGAGTTCGAGTCTAGGTTAGGTCCCCCATTTTAGTTATTTTTTAGAAAACAACTCTCTTTGTAGGTGTGTGGGGATTTCGATAATTTAAATTTTTGTATTTTTTTGGTAACAAAGAGTGTAAAAGTTAATATTTGGATCCTTTTTACAACCAATGATGACATTTCTTTAGTATAAGTCAAGTCACATTATGATGAAAATAAACGTAAATGATATATTATTCTATGAGTGATGTTCCTTCAGAAATACAAGTCAATTGAATGTGATGAATATAATCGTGACCATGATATAATTGGGTATATATTGTAATACGATGAGTTATGCTATATCTCATCAACCTTTGCTCAATTTATTTTCACATTTTAGGGGTGATTAGACTAAATTTATTTATAATATCTTATTTATAAATTGCCTAGTTATATTCATTAAATAACTGATATGAAAAGAATAAATAAATTTCGTTTCGTGATTATGAACGAATGATATTGCAGCGCGAATGCTTAAAGCTTAAACAATTAGTTCATAGGTCACGAGTTCAAGTCTAGGTTAGGTCCCCATTTTAGTTATTTTTTTAAAATTACTCTTTTTGTAGGTGTGGTAATTTCAAACATCTGATTTTGATGAACTTCAAAAAATTTCTGATCACTAAACTATTGTTTTTCAAACGTGTGGTCTTGCTATTTCATTTTAACAAATAATCCACAGAAAGAAAGTGAAAGTAGAATAAAATTAGTTTACAATTAAGAAGCAAAAATATTATGCACATAATTACAAAGCCAAATTACAAGCACATAAATTGGTCTTAAAAAGACATTAGAGGTAGCAATTTATGCACATAATTTTGCCCCAACAAAAGTTAAATTAGAATCCAAACTTTGGCAAAAGAGCAAAGACATGATCAACCTCATCCATAACAAGGTTGATCATCTTGTTCATCGTCACTATCAACGGGCCATCTAGTATTCTCGTGTTCACCAGTGCAACAAGGGTCTGGTCTTTGCGTCAAAAATATCGGATTACTAACATTATCTATCATATAGATTAGACTCTCCCTCCATTGCTTTATTTCTTTTCTTTGAGGGAGTTTTTCCTTCATGTGGCCAATGAATCTAACCGCGGCTCGACTGTCGCCGCCCCTTCGAAAATGGAAATAATGGCAAGAACATATGCTGCTCTATTGTGTCCTTTTTTTGCTTTCCGAACCCTTTGCAATGCAAGCTCCGGGCAATTATTTTAAAAAAAATCAAACACAAACATTATTGGAACCATCTTAATACATAACCATCTTTAAATTTGTGAGTAAAAAATCAAATTGAAAAAGAAAAGAAAATTACCGTCCCTATTTTGTACAATGCCTCTCTATTGCCAGCCTTCATGCACCGATTCACAAAACAAGTCCTCTTATCTATTTGGTATTTGTCCTCACAGACCATGAGAATAGTGGGAAGTCCGCAAATGATACCTTTTCGTAAACGCTTTCTTCACTTCCAAGTGTATTGAATAGCTTTGAACTAAAAAAACAATAAATTAGGGAAATATTGATGAAAACAACAGTTAAAAAATCTCCGTATATATATTTATTTCTATAAACCTCAGTCGTAGATTAATCAAGTCTTTGAATGACCCACAAGCCACTCTTTCAACAATATCTAAGAGTATCCCTTTTTCAATCGATTCGATTGAAGCACAAATCTTCTTCATTATTTTGCTTTTAGGAAATTTTTCTACTTCTGTAAGGGAAGGGTTTCGAGATTGTTTTTGAATAGAAAGAGTGAGTTGTAATTTTGAGTTTTGTAAAAGGTTATTGCTGGAAGATTGAAGAGTTGGTGACACGTGGTGTGTTAGTTTTTTTTTTCTTTTTTTTATTTAAAAATTATGTTTTAGTTATTAGATTCAAACAACAAAGGAAGGCATCCGTTACTTGTTATTTTTATTGATTTAATAAAATAAAAAAATATTCATTCATCATTATATGTATTAAATAATTAAATGTAGGGAATTTATTACTTACAAGTTATAAATTCGAAATATTAATTTCATTGAATACAAAGAGGTTCAATAATTTTGGCAAAATGTCTGATATTTATTATGCATTAAAAATTATCTAAATACTTTAATTGAAAGATGATATTGTTTTCCTTGTGTTAATTGGAACAAAGTTACCTGAAACAACTAGATTTAATAAATTATTGAATAGTTGTGAAGTTGCAAGTTATGAACATTATTTATTAGTTGGGAGTTTACATTTATGAATGAAAACATGAATATTTTTATTTTGCGTTAAATTATTGGACAAGTCATATATTTGTTTTAAAATCATTTTCTTATTAGTTAAACCGAAAATCGAACCGTTAAAGACCAAAACCGATAACAAATATCTTATTGGTTTGGTTATCGGTTTAGCATATTTAAAAACCGATAAATCGAACCGATAATACTTAAAACCTAACCGAACCGACTGATACACACCCTAATGTGAGGACAAGCGATCAAATAGATAAGAGGGCTTGTTTTGTGAATCGGTGCGGCTGGCAATAGAGAGGCATTGTACAAAATAGGGATGGTAAAAAAAATTTCTTTTTCAGCTTGCTATTTTCAGTTTGATTTTTTATTCACAGATTTAAAGATGGTTATGTATTAAGATGGTTTCAATAATGTTTCTTTTGTCAGACGGATTTTTAAAAAAATAATTGCCCGGAGCTTGCATTGCAAAGGCTTCGGGAAGCAAAAAAAAGAGGACACAATGGCGCAACATATGTGCTTGCCATTATTTCCATTTTCGTGGGCGGCGGTGACAGTCGAGCCGTGGTCAGATTCATTGGCCACATGAAGGAAAAACTCCCTCGAAGAAAAGAAATAAAGCAATGGAGGGAGAGTCTAATCTATATGATAGATAATGTTTGGGTTAGTAATCCGGTATTTTTGACGCAAAGACCAGATCCTTGTTGCACTGGTGAACACGAGAATATTGTTCGGGTGAATGGATGGCCTGTTGATAGTGACGATGATCAACCTTGTTATGGATGTGGTTGTGCTTATGAGGTTGATCATGTCTTTGCTCTTTTGCCAAAGTTTGGATTCTAATTTAGCTTCCTTTTTTGTAACTTTTGTTTGGGGCTAAATTATGTGCATAAATTGCTACTTTCAATGTCTTTTTAAGACCAATTTATGTGCAAAATATATTTGCTTCTTATTTATGAACTAATTTTATTCTACTTTCACTCTCTTTCGTATTAAAATCAGATCTTTGAAATTTCCACACCTACAAAAAGAGTAATTTTAAAAAAATAACTAAAATGGGATCTAACCTAGACTCGAACTCGTGACCTATTACTAATCGTTTAAGCTTTAATCATTTGCGCTGCAATAACATTCGTTCATAATCATGAAATTTATTTATTCTTTTCATATCAGTTATTTAATAAATATAACTAGGCAATTTATAAATATAGTCTAATCACCCCTAAAATGTGAAAATAAATTGAGCAAACGTTGAAATATAGCACAACTCATCGTATTACGATATATACCCAATTATATCTTGGTCACGATTATATTCATCACATTCAATTGACTTGTCTTTCTAAAGGAACATCACTCATAGAATAATATATCATTTACGTTTATTTTCATCATAATGTGACTTGACTTATACTAAAGAAATGTCATCATTGATTGTAAAAAGGATCCAAATATTAACTTTTACACTTTTTTTTACCAAAAAATTATAAAATTTAAATTATTGAAATCCCCACACCTACAAAGAGAGTTGTTTTTTAAAAAAATAACTAAAATGAGGGGACCTAACCTAGACTCGAACTCGTGACCTATGGACTAATCATTTAAGTTTTAACCATTCGCGCTGCAATAGCATTCGTTCATAATCACAAAATATATTTATTTTTTTCATATCAATTATTTAATAGTGAATTCAAGTTCTAGACTTTTAGTATCTACTACTCCCTCCGTTTCAAAAAGAGTGGTCTAGTTTGACTTTGCACGGAGTTTAAGAAAGTAAAGAAGACTTTTGAATCTTGTGGTCCTAAATTAAAGTTATGTCAAATGTACAAAATTGCCCTTTAATCTTGTGGCCTTAAACATGCCACGTGGAAAACTGAAATTAAAATGTTACCAAATAAGGAAAGAGGTCATTCCTTTTGAAACAGACTAAAAAGGAAATGAGGTCATTCTTTTTTAAACGGGGGAGTATTAGTTTTTGAATTGAAATATTTGCTAATATATGTTTAATAGCAATAACATGTGAGATGATATCCATTTGCTTGCGTTTTTGTTTTTCTTTATTTGTTTTTTATTTTTAATAATCATCGTCCCTCCCCAGACCCGCACGCACCTTTTTGTTTGTTTCGGAGCCGTTTGTTTGGGCGGGGCGTACTAAACCCGCTACGTACCACACCACCGGGTGGCTCGCCTGAATCCCGAGTCTTTCTCTGCCGTCAACTCGACGTCGTCGTCACCTGCAAGATAAGGGCATCCCTATATTTTTATGTATGTCAATAGGAACTTCGATGGATTGATTTGTTGGTGCTGCCTCAGCATAGGGAAAAGGAAAAGGACCCCACTTAGTTGGACTTCGCTAGGTATGTTGTTATATTTTTAAGGGAAAAAGGGTCAAAAATGCCCTCCGTTTGTAGTTTGGTCCAAAAATGCCCTTTTCGTCAATACTTTGGTCCAAAGATGTCCTTATTGTTATTTTGAGTAAAAAATGCTCATTTTTTCAAATAAATATATTATTTATTTTCTTTTCAACATATTCTATTTCTAATAATATTTTTAAAATTAGCAAATGTTTATCTTACTTCAATTCAAGAAAAAATTAAAAATTAAAATATTTTTATTTTATTATAATTATATTTTATCGTTAAATAAATATA